>JBBPBX010001188.1:34524-97642 GCA_038048925.1 Garcialebias charrua | reverse complement strand
ATCTTCAAACTGAAGGGTAAGGCTTAGAATTCATAAGCCTTCCCTTCAAAGGCAAACCGGAGGAATTTCCTGTGCCTCCTCCGCACGCCCAAATGGAAATGGGCGTCTTTCAAATCCACTGTACATGCGTAGTCTCCTGGTCTCACGGACTGGAGGACCTGCCGCAGTGTGAACATCTTGAACTTGAAAGTTCTTATTTTCTTGTTCAGAGTCCTGAGATCCAGGATTGGCCTCAGGGATTGATCCCCTTTTGGGCACCAGGAAGTGCTTGCTGCAATGACCGGAGCGTAGCTTGTGTTTTGGGACAATACTTATTACTCCTTCCTGTAGCATCGTTGACACTTCCTCCCTCAGCACGTGCACGCGTGCTGGGTTAATGTTCGATCACAGCACCTCCATGAAGGAGGGCGGTCCTTAGATGAACTGCAGCTTGAGCCCACAACGTACCGTCGTCATGACCCATTCGTTTGGCAGACACGCCCTCCAGGCCTGCGCGTGCGCCATGAGCCTGGAAGGGATGTCTAACTGCTGCTTGTCATGTTTGAGTGCGGGAGGGGTGGCCTTCGACCCCTCTCGCGTACTCTGGAGCAGGCTGGTCTGCCTAACAGAAGATATTGCGAGATCTGACTGTCTCAGGCAAAGCTCGTGTGTCCCACTGCGGTTCGTAGTCTGACCTAGTAGTTTGTGTTTCACAAAGGTGGGGCTCGAGTCAAGAACCAGGGCAGTCTGTGCTTTGGTACTTTTATTCTTGTATATGCATGAAACAGTGTTTGTTTTTATTACACATACGGTAGACGAGTCATGTTTAGTGCGCACACACATACCACCAGCTCCTTGTAGCGTTTTACAAGTGAAGTCTGGGCTCAAAAGGTCAGGTTCCCGTACCGCGTGGGCGGGCAAGCCTAAAAACCCTGTTCCCATTTTGGGACCAGGAGGCATTCAGTAGTCTGAGACTTTATTGTCATGTGTGGATGACATTTTCTCTTTATTACACAAGGGTCTGAGTGTTCTTGTGTGTTTAAACGTTCCAAACCAGCTAGTCTGTGCTCCTCCAACACAGCTACTGGTAGTGAAAGTTCGGCATTTTCTCTCCCTCTGTGAGTGAGAGCGCCTGTAATGGTGCAGGGGCATCTCAGGGTCATGCAGGCCCCTGCTTTCCCTCTGCACCACAGGAGGAGTACTGGGGTGACCCGTGGCTTCCACACAGAGATGTGACTTTCCTTTTCCTTTTGTTGGTGACCCCTTGCAGCTCCTGCATCTTTTCTGCCTGGTGGGTCTGCAGCACTGAGGCCACTCGTCCTTGTCCACTCCACCAGGGTCCCTCGGGCCCTGACATGGTTAACGTCAGAGAGTCATCCATAGCCTCATGAGTGGATAAGCTCTCAGCGTCACAATGTTCTCGTCGTGGGCATAGGAAAACTACCAGGTAGCGCAGCCGAACAGGTAGCTGAAATTCCTCCTCTTGGACTGTGCTGGACAGAGAGCCTCCTTGTTAGCCGGGGCTAAACATGGAGGTACTCGTGAGCCCGCTAGCGGTGCTAAGATGGGCCATCGAGCGGCGTAGCATTGGTAAAAAACACTTAGCTATGCGATGAATTATACCGTCGATTCGACCGCACAGGATAGCGAAACAGGCAAAATATGAGAAGGTTAGCTAGCAAGCTAGACCAAGCATTTTCACATACCTCACGATGGAGTCCTTCGTTGTCCGCTCGTAGCCGCGCTAATCGTAGCTGATCGTCTGCCCCGTGTTGTCATGGGTGCCCCTGGTTAGGCATGCTAACTGTGGGAGCTAGCAAGATAGCAGCGGGGTTACTCGATTTCCACTCTCCTTTCTCCGGGGTCATCCGCGGGAGAAACTTCAAGTGTCTTCACGTGTAGCATCCCTGAGCAGACCGGACAGGCCTCGTGGGTGTCCGCTGCTGAAAAGGGGGTAGCCAGATCCGCTGAAGTAGGTTCGGGAGCCGGAGCTCGCCGCCTGCCGGAATTCCTCGTCTAAGGACGTCCTCTCCCTGAGTTGCTCATGGCTGCTGGCCTGTTAGCTTCGTTAGCTTAGCAGGTAGCATTCCGTGCAGTTAACGTTCGCTAACCGAGCAGCAGAAAAGCAGAAGAGAAAAGGCACGGGAGCTGGGGCTCGCTGGCCTGCTGGTCTTCTTTGAATTTTGGGTTTTCGCTTCAGGGTATATGCAGAAATTCCAGAGTTGAATTAAATACCTTTTAATACCTTTTTAATACCATCAAAATATTTTTTAATACCATCACGGCACCGAGCTGTAACCGTAGCGGCAACCTGTTGTACTTCAGTTTAGAGCAACTAATTGTAAAGTGATAGATTACTGTCATTTTCTTCCTAAACTTTGGTAGTAAATGTAGTTTTATAACAATTACTGGATACATCAATTTGCTTCTTGCCTCAATAAAAGCACTGACCTACTTGTTATTTAAATCTAACCCAAGAGAAAAAGTTTAATTGTTCCCACACATAACATATCTCTAATGGCAAACAAAAACTGTAAACTTGAAAACAGAACAGTTTAGTTAAAATAATTCAACACTGAACACATGCATAATTCAAAAAGAGAGGTAGAAAAATAATAACTACTGTATTTTTCATCCTGTAAGTTGCAGTTTTTTGCATAATTTACATGCCTTGCAACTTATAGGACGAAGTGACATATTTATAGATTTTTTTCCCCATATTTATAAACCATAACACTGAAATATGACCGTTTCATTCATTCTGACTGAAAAAAAAAAAAACAGTTCATATCTATTGTAGTAATAGTATGGCATGCTGTTGTATCATGTAATAGGAAAACGTGCCTATAATGACAAATTTAAAAAAGTTCAAGACAAAAACAACTGGACTTTATTTATTATACTATTTATTATACTATTATACTATACTTTATTGTTTTTTTATTGCATTTTTTAGAATTCACCATGTCCTGGATGACTGAGAATCTTCACTAGCTATTAATGACTCAATCGGCCTGCCATACTCTCCCCACCTCTCTGCTTGAACCTTCAATCCAGCAGCAAGCTGCACCACGGTGGCGAAATGCAGCTAATTTGACCATTAAAGTGCATTTATTAAGAAAATGACAGACAGAAAAACACCTCTGCTATAATTTCGAGCTAACAAATAATTGTTTAGGTAATTTTCTTGTTAAATGTCGGCGAAACGAGCCGCGCTCCTTTTTCCTGTTTGTCACCGCTGAGCGATCACGGAGCACACAGGCACTGAGGCAGCGACACTTTTTATTTTTTAATAAAGCCGATTTAACCATTAAAGTACTTTCATTAAGAAAACGTTAGACTGAGACACCCCTTTTGCTATAATTTCGAGCTAACAAACAATTGTTTAGGTACATTTCTTGTTAAATGTCGGAGGATAAAGCCGTGATCCTTTCCTGTTTCTTTTTACAGACATGATCAGCCTCGGCCAGCTGTAGGTGCGCGCGCACACTGACTGACGATATGACGTCTTTGTTTTAGCTAAGGTCCTACTTGGAACATAAAATTAGAAAAGATAAATAAATTCACAGACCTTTTTTTAGACGATAGAACAAGAAAAATATAGTTGTGTAGGTTTAAAAAAATTTAATACCTCGTCAGATGACGTTTATTACTTTTTAATACTTTTTAATGGCCTTAATTTGTGTTAATTTCATTTACTACCTTTTAATACCTTTTACAACCCCGCGGATACCCTGTTTACCTTCTCAGGAGCCATGGCTGAGAAGAGTTGAGCTCGTTAGCAGTGCTAACGTTGTTAGGAGATGTCTCCCTCCTTGCGTCGCTTTCGCCGGCTAGCCTGCTACTTGTTAGCAGGGTAGCAGTGTCGCGCAGTCAGTGTCGTCGAGCGAAGCAGTCTGTGGAGAGAGGAGAAGAAGACTTTGGGGTGAAGGAAAAATGTGCCGGACCAGCTTTCGCCAGCCTGGCAGTACACAGGAAAAAATTCTCTGTACGCTCTGTGTAGGGAGCGAGCTCACCTCTGGTCGAGCGATGAAGTACAGAGAAGTTCCGAGAAGAGTGTTCAGGTTCAAGCGAGGTGAAGGGCAACAAGAGAAAGTAGGATGGGCGTCCACGTCTTAAATACCCAGAGGGTGGGGACTCTGGTGTGACGCTGACGCCCCGGCCGTAAAGGCGTGAGTGTATTCCTTCAGGTAATCGCGCGGGGCGCAATTTCCCATAGCATTTATGTTGCACCGAGTGACTGACTGATAAGGGAACCACAGTGCTGTTTTCCCGTCTTTCTTTTTATAAAATATTACAGATTAATCTCATGGTCACTGCCTGGTCCCAGAGGTTATCAGTTCTATAAACAACTGGTGGATGAGTCCCAAAGACAAGCAGCATCACACAGTTGGCTGCTTATCAATAACATCAATAGTTTCAGATGTTTCATTAACCTCTATGAGTAAAACATCAGGTCAAACTGCTTATGGTAGCTTTAAAAACAGATAGACGTCACTCATAGCAAAATTTAAAAATGTTTCATTTAACTGTTGTTCATGAATGACTATCTGTGATTTGGTGTTTCAAATCGAATAATTTAACATAGTCCTCCTAGACCAAACTAAATGATCACAATGCAGTGCAATCCACTGGCCAGCTATTTTTCTTCTAATACCTATTTTATTTTTTTTATTTTGGCTTCTCGCTTCGTCAGAGGGTCACCACAGCGAGCTAGTCGCATGAAGGTTTGGCAATTGTTTTTACGCCGGATGCCCTTCCTGACACAACCACAGACCACAGAGCTACCACAGCCCTCTGTGTGGAGCAGAAAGCTGATAGGGTTCCCGGGGGAGCAGATGGTGTGAGTTAAGGGCCTTGCTCAAGGGCCCAGAGTGGGGCAGATGAGGGTGGAGACAAGTGTGACTGCTTCACTTATCCCACCCACATCTTTGATGTTGTCGCTTGAACCGGCGATCTTCCGATCACAAGCTCACCTTCTTAACCTTCTTCACCTCTGCACCACCACTCCCACACTTTTCTTCTAATACCTTTATTTTCCCTTATTTGTGCAAAAAAAAAAAACTTTTTTTTTTGAAGTTTTCCCTATTTTAAGTCAAGTCAAAGTCAACTTTATTGTCAAAACTGCAATATGTACAGGAGATACACAGGATTGAAATTGCATTTCTCTCTGTCCCTCGGTGCAACAGTAAACATTTAAACACTAAAACACTAAAACATTTAATAAACATAAGCATAAAATGAAATAATAAAAGTGTAATACTGTCCTGAGTTTTTGCATAGTAGTTTTTGCATAGTAGTAGTATGAAAGTATGAAAAGTTACACCAACACTAAAACACTAAACATTTAATAAACATAAGCATAAAATGAAATAACAAAAGTGTAATACTGTCCTGAGTTTTTTGCATAGTAGTATAAAAGTGTAAAAAGTATATCTATAAAATAAAATGAAAGTTCTGGCATTGACATTTGTAATAGAGTGACAAAGCAGCATATGAAGTTTATGTACACAGTATATGTATGAGGTAGTTGATATTGGTATAGAGGTAAAGTGGCATATGCAATAAGGCTAGTAAAAAAAAATATATATATATATATATATATATATATATCAGCAGTAGTGTAGATATAAAAAGTAGTGTAAATGTAAACAGTATGTAAACAGTAGTTAATGTAAACAGTAGTAATGAATGTAAACAGTAGTAATAAATGTAAACAGTGAATGTAAACAGTAGTATGACTATAGGCAGTAATGGTCAAAGTCAAAGTCAACTTTATTGTCAGAACTGCAATATGTACAGGACATACACAGGACCGAAATTGCGTTTCTCTCAGTCCTTCGGTGCAACAGTAACCATTTAAACACTAAACACTAAAACATTTAATAAACATAAGCATAAAATAGCAAAAGTGTAACACTGTCCTGAGTTTTTTCATAATAGTAATAGTAATGGTAATGTAATACAAACATTAGTGCAAATATAAGAAGTAGTGCAAACTGAATGAGCACATGACCGTGAGTTTAGTGAATAACCCGTTTTGATGACACAGAGTCCAGTGTTAAAATCTTTGTGTTGTGTGGTGGTGTGTGAAAGGTTTTTTTTTTTTTTTTGTGATTAAGGCAGTACAAGTGGGAGGGGAGGCAGAGCAGGCAGAGAGTTAAGCATCCTGACTGCCTGATGATAAGATAAGATAGGATGAAAGTTTATTGATCCCGCAGGAAATTATTACATGTTTACATGTGATAAAGTCCACAATAAGAGTTAACCAAGGTGTGACAGCACAGTTAATGTATGTTGGAGGAAATCCAGAGTACTCAGGTTGGTGTTCTGACGTTTAAAAAAAAAGCTTTAATAAATTTTTACTTTAGCCATATGGACAGACCTACAGACAGAAGGATGGATGGATGGATGGATGGAAGGATGGATGGATGGATGGTTAGATGGACAGACAGATGGATTGATAGATGGATGGATGGATGGATGGATGGATGGATGGACTGATGGATGGATGGATGATGGATGATAGATGAATAGATGGTTAGATGGATAGACAGATGGAGATGGATGGCTAGACTGATGGATGATGGACAGACGGACAGACAGACAGACGGACGGACAGACAGAAGACAGACGACAGACAGACAGATGATGGATGGACTGATGGATGGATGGATGATGGATGGATAGATGGATAGATGAATAGATGGTTAGATGGATGGACAGATGGAGATGGACGGCTAGACTGATGGATGATGGACGGACGGACAGACAGACAGACGGACGGACAGACGACAGACGACAGACAGACAGATGATGGATGGACTGATGGATGGATAGATGTTTATGTTTATTAAATTTGTTCATTTTTTTACAAAAGAAACAGTACAAGACAATCTCATAAATGATTATGTACAAAATATTTAAAAAATGAAAGGTAGCAGAAAGAAGAATAAATCTTATTATATCTGCCCCTTACTTACAACAATCAGATTAAACAATAATAATCAACCATGTAAACAATAATAATCTTCAACCAACTTTTTCCAACAATCAGATTAAACAATAATAATCTTCAACCAACAGTACAAAATGACTAACTCTTTCTAATTTTCTAACTAATACAATACACATTACGCTATTTCATATATATTTTTTAACACATTTGTTTTGATCATTTTCTTAAATGTAAACATTGACTTGGCATTTTTAACTACATTCTCCAAGCCATTCCATAATCTAATTCCCTGGATTGAGGTAGAACGTCCCTTCAAACTAGTTCTGAATTGTGGTTTTACAAACATCTCTGTCCCCTTAAGATTATAACAACTTTGTCTTTTAACAAAATGCATTTGGATATTTAAAGGTAATGCATTATTTTGAGCCCTATACATAACTGATAAAATATTATAGTCTACCAAATCATGGAACTTCAATAACTTCAGTTGATAAAATAATGTACTTGATGGATGACGGTAATGTTTTCTAGTGATAATTCTTACAGCTCTTTTCTGTAATACAAAAATAGGCTTTGTGATTGTTTTACACGCATTCCCCCAAACATCAATACAATAGATTAAGTGTGGAACAATGATTGTGTTATACAACAAATACAGAGCTTTATCATTCAATAGGTCTCTGACTTTGTACAGTACTGCAATCGATTTAGCTATTTTTATTCTTACAGAATTTATGTGTTGTTTCCATGTCAGTTTGTCATCAATGATAACACCCAAAAACTTCACCTCACTCACTCTACAAATCTCAACACCCTCAATTTTGAGTGGAACATCAACAGTTTTCTTTTTATTACCGAATATCATGTAATTAGTTTTTTCTAGATTTAATGATAATTTATTTATTTTAAACCAAGTTTGTATCTTGACAAATTCTGTCTTTATCAATTCCAACATTTGTTCTATATCTTCACCTAAACAGAAAAAAGTGGTATCATCAGCAAAAAGTACACATTTAAGGAGTCCTGACACATTTACCAAGTCATTCACATATAAAATAAAAAGCTTTGGTCCAAGTACAGAGCCTTGGGGAACTCCACATGTGATATTACAGAGGTCAGATCTTACATCATTTATTTGTACAAATTGTTTCCTATCTTTTAAGTAGCTAGATACCCACTGTAATGCTGGTCCTCTAATACCATATTTGTTCAGTTTTTCAAGGAGAATGGTGTGATCAATAGTATCAAATGCTTTTTTTAAATCAACAAAAATACTGATACAATATTGTTTTTGATCAACAGCAGTAGTTATTTGTTCCATTAATTCCATGAGAGCCATTGATGTAGAGATAGATGGATAGATGGTTAGATGGGCAGACAGATGGATGGATAGATGGATGGATGGATGATGGACTGATGGATGGATGGATGATGGATGATAGATGGATGGATGGTTAGATGGATAGACAGATGGAGATGGATCGCTAGACCGATGGATGATGGACGGACGGACAGACAGACAGACAGACAGACAGACGGACAGACAGACAGACAGACGACAGACAGATGGATGGATGGATGGATGGATAGATGGTTAGATGGATAGACAGATGGAGATGGATGGCTAGACCGATGGATGATGGACGGACGGACGGACGGACGGACGGACGGACGGACGGACGGACGGACAGACAGACAGACAGACGACAGACAGATGGATGGATGGATGGATGGATAGATAGATGGTTAGATGGATAGACAGATGGAGATGGATGGCTAGACTGATGGATGACGGACGGATGGACGGACAGACAGACAGACAGACGACAGACAGATGGATGGATAGATGGTTAGATGGATAGACTGATGGAGATGGATGGCTAGACCGATGGATGATGGACGGACGGACGGATGGACGGACAGACAGACAGACAGACAGACAGACAGACAGACGACAGACAGATGGATGGATGGATGGATAGATGGTTAGATGGATAGACAGATGGAGATGGATGGCTAGACTGATGGAGGATGACGGACGGACGGACAGACGGATGGATGGATGGATGGATGGATGTATTAAGTAAAAATATTCAATAAAATAATTATCTAGAGATTCGATTTGATGGAGAAATTAATTAAATGTTACTTTTACCTAAACAAACAAACAAACAAACAAACACATTGTGGTGATATGTCCTAGTTGGGTTGCCGTAGCTAGTATAGACTGAGCATGCGGGGTGTGTGTGTTTTAGTTGTGAACTGAGCGTGACATGAGACGTTAACATGTCGTGCTATTAGCAGTTCAATAAAGCTGAGTTCGCCAAGCTACCTCGTGAGTCCACCACCCGTTCTTCACAGAAGCAGCCGTTCATGACATGGTGTCAGAAGTGGCCGACAGGAAGTCTTACTGAGTGAGTTACTGAGTTAAATGGCAAAGTTCGGTCCACCGGAACCTTTCGACTTCTCGCGCCCGGCAGAATGGCCGATGTGGCGGCGTCGCTTTGATCGCTACAGAATAGCGTCAAAGCTGGACGGAGAGAGCGGAGAGGTACAAGTTAACACGCTTCTTTATGCCCTGGGAAGAGAGGCAGAGGCTATTTATGACTCGTTTGTGTATGAGAGTGAAAACGAGGAAAGAGCGGCTGATGAAGAAATCCAGGAGACGCATCCTGAGCTAGATTACACGACGGTAATGGCGAAATTCAGCGACCATTTTGTGCCAAGAAGAAATGTTATTCACGACAGAGCTTGCTTTCATAAAAGAGTGCAGAAAGCCGGAGAGCCAGTCGAAGCATTCGTCAGAAGCTTATATGAACTAGCTCAAAACTGTGAGTTTGGAGGCACAAAAGACGAACACATTCGAGACAGAATTGTGATTGGAATACTGGACCACAGTATTTCTGAAAAACTGCAGTTGGAGGCAAACCTCACGCTGGAACGAGCTATTCAGATAGCAAGGCAAAGTGAACAAATAAAGCAGCAGAGTGCTAGCTTGCGTGTCGAGCACATGGTCGACGCAATGAGTCAAGGGGGACGCCATTTTAAAACATCAAAGAGCGACAACGACGCAAGATGGAGGCGAAAACCGGAGCCCAGTGAGCCCAAAGACCCCTTCACATGTTCACGCTGTAATAGACAACATGGAAAAACGCAGCCATGCCCAGCAAAGAACAAGAGGTGCCATAAATGCAATAAATTGGGACATTTTGAAATAGTCTGCAAAACAAAAATGCTGAAAGAGGTGACAGTAGTTTCTAACAATTCAGTAGAGAGTGACGACATGATTTTTCTTGGAGCAGTAACTAATGTTAAGCCAGCTATAATAGAGCAGCCAGATTCAGAAAGTGAGTGGCTTGTAGAATTACCTATAAATGGCTGTACGGTCAGATTTAAAATCGACACAGGTGCAGACATAACAGTGATGTCGCTGACTACATTTAATAGACTGCTAAATAGCCCAAGATTAGTCACAGAAGCTAAAATGCCACTGGTCACCAGCCCTGGAGGTGAAGTCCACTGTGTAGGCAGGTTTATGGCCACAAGTCAGTTTAAAGGACAGAAATACAGATTCTGGGTCACAGTCATAAAGGGACCCTATGCTCATAACCTGTTGGGAGGTAGTGTAGCTAGGAAGATGGGTTTAGTCAGGAGAATTAATAATATTAATACAGACCTCTTAGAGGATGTTTTTGGAGAAATAGGCCTGCTAAAATGCGACCCGGTAAAAATAGAACTGAGAGCAGATGCAGAGCCCTACAGCCTGACAACGCCACGACGTGTCCCATTTCCTCTCCTTTCTAAGGTTGAGGCAGAACTGAAAAGCGGTGAAAGAATAAAACCAGACCCGACGAAAGTGGAAGCAGAGCACGTTCCAGGCAAGCAGTTGGTAGTAGCCGACACCCTATCCAGGAGGCCACAGAGACATGTGAGTGATGAGACTACAGATCACATTGTACAAGCACATGTTGAATCAGTTATGGTGAATGCACCAGCCTCATCCCAAAGACTTTCAAGGATCTGTGAGGCAACTCGGCACGATCACAAACTGCAGCAGATTATAAAGTTCATCAGGAACGGATGGCCGCCAAGAACAGCGATGAACTCATCTCTTCATCGTTACCATTCAGCACGAGCACATCTCTCAGAAGCTGATGGTTTGGTGTTATTCGAGGACCGGCTGGTCATTCCTTCTGCGCAGAGAGCTGAGGTGCTGTCAGAGATACACAAAGGACATCAAGGACTAACACGGTGCCGGGCACGCGCCAGGATGGCAGTGTGGTGGCCGGGCATCAGTGCTGAGATTAAACAGACTGTGTCAACATGTAAATTCTGCATTGAACACAAACCAACACAGAGGCACGAACCTCTCCTGACTTCTACTCTACCAGGGGGGCCCTGGCAGCGCATAGCAGCAGATCTGTGCGAGCATGAGAGTAAGAATTATCTCATTGTAACGGACTATTATTCCAGAGACATTGAAATAGTTTGTTTGTCTTCCACATCGAGTCGTGAAGTCATTAGTCGACTCAAGAGCATGTTCGTGAGGTGGGGAATTCCACTGGAACTGGTGAGTGATAATGCAACTCAATTTACATCCAGTGACTTCCAGGACTTTTCCAGAGAGTATGGATTTGTGCACGCAACTTCCAGCCCCCACTACCCTCAGGCGAACGGTGCTGCCGAACGAGCGGTTCAGACTGCAAAGAACATTTTGAAGCAGCCTGACCCCCATCTGGCCCTGATGTGCTACAGAGCAACACCTAGTGCTGCTACAGGTGTGAGCCCTGCACTACTGATGACGGGAAGAGAAATCAGAACCACACTTCCAATGCTGGAGAGCAAGTTGAAAGCTGCTCCAGTGGACAGACAAGAGATTCAACAAAAGGACAGACAGACAAAGGAAACCTACAGGTTCTTCCACGGTCGCCATCATTCTGCACAACCACTTCCTGCACTACAACAGGACGTCAGGATAAAACTGGATGGTGAAAAGAGTTGGAAAACCCCAGCAAAGGTCATTGGCAAATGCCATGAGCCAAGGTCGTATATGGTGGAAACGGAGAATGGAGCTGTATTAAGACGGAACCGGAGACATCTGCAAGCTGTCCCACTTCCCACAGATCAACCAGATCAGCTACAACCACCTGATTCTCCAGTGACACTGAACAGTAGCTTTCCACCTGAAGACAGTGCTGATTCTGCGACCAGAACTCCTGACCAGAGACACATGGGTCCAGAGGTGGAGCGCTCAACTCCACAAGGTTCACAGGTGACTTCCAGGGGAAGGGTAATCAGAATCCCTCTGAGGTACCGAGACACTTAATGACAAAAAAAAAAGGATAAAGTGAAGTTGACCTGTGTAGTTTGTATGTATAAGTGTGAAACATAGACCTGTGTAGTTTGTAGATAGTTGAAACATAGAGTTCTGAGGTGTAGGTAAATAGTAACTGGGAAAATATTTAGTTGTTCACCGAATTAATAGGAACAGCAACTATCGAGGGCAGAATAATCCCTACGTTGCTGTGGTCCGAGGGCAGTCTACCCCAACGTCCTAGTGTTCGGACGTTATATACAGGGGAGTTTAGAAACGTGTGTTTCCTGCTAAAAGGGGGAGATACCATACCATACCATACCATTTTATTTATAAAGCACTTTAAACAGGAACAAGTCCACACCAAAGTGCTGGACAAACAAACACGCAACAGGCAACACAGACAATGAAGTACAACACGAAAAACATAAAAACATTGCAGATCATAAATCAAACGATCCAATACAAATCAGCTGGCATTGAAAGCGATGGAGTAGTAGTGAGTTTTTAACCGGGATTTGAAAACCGAGAGGGAGGGGGCCTGTTTGATGAGCAGCGGTAACTCGTTCCAGAGTCTTGGGCCTGCTACAGAGAATGCCCTGTCACCCCTGCGCTTAAGGCGAGTTTCTGGAACTATTAAGAGTACCTGATCCTCTGACCTCAAAGCACGTGGGGGGACATATGGGTGTATCAGATCCGAGATGTGGTGATATGTCCTTGTTGGGTTGCCGTAGCTAGGATAGACTGGGCATGCGCAGTGTGGGTGTTTAGTTGTGAACTGAGCGTGACACGAGACGTTAACATGTCGTGCTATTAGCAGTTCAATAAAGCTGAGTTCGCCAAGCTACCTCGTGAGTCCACCGCCTGTTCTTCACAGAAGCAGCCGTTCATGACAACACTTATGTTGTACTTATGATGTAGTTTAGTGTGTTTGTGTATTACAGTTAGAAACATTTAGTAGAGTTATTCATTTTGTGATGTAGTTTGTGTACAGTTAGAAAAATTAAGTAGAATTATTCATTTTGTGATGTAGTTTGTGTATTACAGTTAGAAAATTAAATAGAATTACCGTAAACACCGGTGTATAATACGCACTTTTATTGCTCATTTGAATGTCCTGCGTATTATACACCGAAGCGTATTATCTACAGATTTTTTCCCATATTTTTAGACCCATTTTTGGCTCTGATTCGCTTTTTCATTTTGGCCTAAAAATGGTGCAGTACCAGTTTCGGCCGCTATGGGCGCTAATGCACCCTGTAGTCTGTTTACCTGCAGACTGTACCTGGAGGCGTATCCTGGCGCCATCTAGTGGCCATAAAAAAGACTGTCACGGCAACGCGTATTATACACCGAAGCGTATTATCTACAGATTTTTCTGATTTATTTCCAAATATTGGCCAAAGCGTATTATACACCGGAGCGTATTATACACCGGTGTTTACGGTATTCATTTTGTGATGTTTGTGTATTACAGTTAGAAAAATTAAGTAGAATTATTCATTTTCTGATGTAGTTTGTGTAGTAGAGTTAGAATGATGTAGTTTGTGTATTACAGTTAGAAAAATTAAGTAGAATTATTCATTTTGTGATGTAGTTTGTGTATTACAGTTAGATAAATTAAGTAGAATTATTCATTTTGTGATGTAGTTTGTGTATTACAGTTAGTAAAATTAAGTAGCCTGGCTAAAACCAGACCCTTGTCCCTCACTTCGCTTCGTACTAGGGTCTGGACTTTCTCCATAGAGAAACGATTCTTGCTGGAGGCATGGCCTCTGCCTGAGGAACAAAACCATTGGATCTTAGAAAAATTTTGAACAGGGAAAGCATTCTGCTCCCTCCCCCTCTGTGCTCTGCCGAACTTGACATCTGCTCCGCCTCCTGCTGCATTTTCTCTCGCTGCCTGCATATTCTGTGTTTATATGTTAATAAAACGTTTAAAAAATAAAATAAAACCATGTAGCGCTGGTCCAGCACACCAGAAGACCAGAAAATATGCAGGGACTCGGGCAACAACGTAAAACCCTATAATTCTCTTGTGACAACCTCAGTCATTTCCTTATTCTTTGCACTCAGCGGAGAGAGAGGAGGAGGAGGAGGGAGGAGGGAGCGATCACTTGACTTTTGGCAAAAAAACAAAAGAAAACTCCAGATAAGGGATTAAGAAGGGGAAATTAATACATTTGTGTCACATATAAATAGGGATGGGAACCGAGAACCGGTTCTGTTAGAGAACCGGTTCTTAATAGTGTAAGATGATTTATTTTGATTTATTTTGATGTAAGATGATTTATTTGGGCAGTTACGTATTTAGGTTACTGTGTCTTTAAGAGACTTCTTCTTCGTGGGTTTTTCTTCGGGGTTTTTTGGGTGTGTTCAGGTTAAGCGGGCGAAAACAACGGGAGATGCGGGCAGCGTTCATGAGGGGATGACGTTGTATTGAACAGCTGAATAAAGTCCGTGCAGCCAAGCTATTCCCTTTCAGCGTGGTTACTCTTTCTCCACCCCACGACCCTCGGATGTGTTTGTGACACTTCTCCACCTCAAGCGGTGGTGTTACACTGGTGGCAGCGGGTTTGTGGACGCTTTCAGCGATTGGAGCGGTGAGCACATGCTTAGCATGCTATTAACCTTATAGCTAATGCTGCACATGCTGATAGGCGCGTTTAGCTGCTGCTGAGGACGGACTTTTTTTTTTATTCCTCCAATTTTTTTTCTACTAGTCTCAACGTCTAATACTCAGTGATGGAGAGTAACTTTTGGGAACAATTACCTTTTCATTCTGCTGCGGGTCGTACTAGGCCACAGTACAGCCACGTGTTTGTGGGAGATGGAAAAGAGGATTTTTCAAGATGGTGTAGACGTTTTGAAGTGACTGTTGAGGCTGATCCTGATGCTACTGAAGACAGTTTGGCGAAACTGTTGCCTACATACTTGGGGGGAGCTGCTTTTGGTTACTGGGACAGTTTATCCGATGCAGTTAAAACAGACTATTCAGCCACGAAGGAAAAGCTGAAAAGCGTGTTTGGACAAACTGCTTATTTGTCGACTTTCCAGAGCTACATTAATGCACGCAGCCGCCTCCCTGGTGAAGCTCTCCCTGTGTTCGCTGCAGAAATTTGCCGTCTGGTCGAGGAAGCTTTTCCAACTTATGGCGATAATGCTAAACAGGGAGAAAAATTTAGACGCTTTATTGCTGGACTTGACCCATACCTCCAACTGCGATGTCATGAACAGGGGGTTAAAACATTGGAGACTGCGCTACAGTTGGCTATTCAAATTGAAGCTGCTCACCAAGCTACTAGAGTGTTCACATCCCCCGCTCCGGTGCAGTCTTCTTCTACGCCAGTTTACCCTGCTGTCTCACAAGCGGTGGTGTTACAATAGTCCAATTCCATGGAATTGTAGGTTGCATGTCTTAACGATTCAGCTTATCGGTTCTGCAGACTCATGGTGGTGACGTATTTAAGCGCTGACATCACAGACATGCGCGCGCCCGAGTGGTGGTGGTGTCTATATATGATATCTATGGTGTTCAAAACGACGTCGCGGAGGAAGCGCTCAAGCGTTTGGCTTCATTTCACGAAAAAAGATGAGACCAGGGCTACTTGTAACGCATGCAACGCGTCCATTACGATAAAGGGAGGAAATACGTCGAACATGCAGAAGCATTTGGCCACTCAGCATGCAGTGATTTTGAAGAAATGTACCGTTTTTAACACGCTGCTTGGAGGAGAAGGAAGTGGAGAGAAAGCGTCCACCTCCGTTGTAAATGTTACAGCAGGTAACGTCAAATTCTTTCACTTGTTACCTTTTAGCTATACTGCTTCCACTGTATTTTATAAATAATCTCCCTCTCCTGTAATAACATTTAGTTGACGAGGATTGCCGGAGTCTGGCTGGGTCAGAGGCTAGTAGTGTTAGCACGAGTGGTGCTGCTAGCACACCAACGTTAGCTTCTCCTTTCATGGAAGCAGGGAGAAGCTGTACAACAGCAGTTCAGTTTCCAACTGGGCAGCAAGAATTTGTTCGGTGGTCGTGTGGATGAAGAGGTCTCACATGGCAAAAGTGGTCCTCAAAGAGAAGCAACAACGAATGCATTTTAAATATTTTTATCAAAGTCAGCTAAAGTAATTTAAACTAATCCTCATGTGTGTGCCTTTCAGAGTTGCCCCAGCACATGCTGGTATTGGATGTGAGGACAAGATGGAACTCTCTGTTTTTTATGATTGAGAGGTTCTGTGAACAGTTTCCTGCGATCCAAGCTGCAGCTGTAGACCCACGGCTAAGAAAGCCCATGGAAAATGACAAGTATGCAATGCTTGGTGGGGAAAAGACAAAATTAGAATAAATAAAGCAATTAATAAATGTTTGTTTTGTTCATATTGCAGATTGGCAGAGACTGGATCGTGAAATACAACTGTACAGAAGCCTAACAGCAATTCCAACAAAGGACAGCCCAACCCTCTGGTGGTGGATGAAGAAGGACACACTGCCCCTATTATCATCTTTTGCTGAGAAGTATCTCTGTGTACAAGCATCCTCCACCCCATCTGAGAGGGTGTTCTCCACAGCTGGGGATACGATCAGTCCTGAAAGATCCCGTATCCTTCCTGAGAAAGCAGATATGTTAATTTTTCTGAACAAAAATTGCTAGTTTGTTTTGATTAAGTTTTATTGTTTATTAGGAAATTCCTAATAAACAATAAAACTTCATCAAATAGGAATACTACATATATTTTTGGTTTTGGTGAAAGATCATTAAATTCTTTATGAACACAAATGGTTTACTATATTTTATTACCCAAGTGAGAATTGATAACAGAATTGATAAGGAATTGAATCGATAAATGACATTGATAAAGGAATTGATATTGATACAGGTAGTCCTCGACTTACGAGCGAGTTCCGTACCTCCGAGTATCTCGTAACATGAAAAACTCGTAAGTCCGACAACGCGCATGTTCTGTCTCGTAAAACCGGAACCGCGCTCGTAAATCGGAAAAAAGGCGCTAACGCTGCGGAAAACACCTGTTTAGCGAAATGAGACTGAACAAGCATACATACTGATCCTTAAACATGCACAGAACTTTATTTACAAGCAGTTAGCAAGCACATTACACCACACATTCATCTATAAAACCATACCTGTAATGTTTTTCTGTACAACAGTGCTTTTCTACATAGCACTTTCTAAAAAAACTATAAAAGCAAAGTGCCTTAGTGCCAAGTGCAGCTACTGTACTTTTAAAAATTTATTTTTCCTCACAGAAACTGCATACAGTATGTAGTAAACAACATTCCCTTACTGTAACTTTGATTCAATAACCAAGTCACACCCATATGACTTCATGTGACACCATGTCTCACATCCATCAGAAATCAGTGAAATGCATCAGAACACAAGTCACACCCATCATGAACAAGTCAAATCCATCAGAACCAAGTCACACCCATCATGAACAAGTCAAATCCATCAGAACCAAGTCACACCCATCATGAACAAGTCAAATCCATCAGAACCAAGTCACACCCATCAGGAACAAGTGAAATCCATCAGAATCAAGTCACACCCATCATGAACACATGACATCCATCTGAATCATGTTGCAAACAAACACCAGAAACAAGTGACATCATCCAGAAAAGATGTTGCAAGCATCATGTTTAAAAAAAACAACAGTGCTAGTACAGTACAGTATGTGTAGTGTCCACTCCATGAACTTTAGAAATGAAGAACCAGCCAGCACAGCAACAGCATAAAAAAGGAAAGTTCCCTTACTTTGATTGAAGTGAAGGTAGTCTTTTTGGTTGTCAAAACTTGCTGGTCAAACCTGGATCAGATGGGACTGCTTATGCAGCAGTGAAACCATCAATGTGGGCATCTGAGTCCGGAAACGCTGAGGAAAGATGCGAGTTCAGGTCAGGTGTGAGGTCCTGATGGGAGGATGCTGGAGGATGCAGGATGATGCAGGAAGATGCAGCAGGATTCAGAGGAAAGATGTGAGTTCAGGTCAGGTGTGAGGTCCTGATGGGAGGATGCTGGAGGAGGCAGGAGTTGGCAGATGACAGGAGTCACTGTTAGACACAAAACACACATGTGGAAGTTAACTTCACAGAAACATGACACCAAACACACACAGAAGTTGTTAAAATGGCTCACTGTGCTGTAGAGCAGTGTTTTTCAACCAGTGTGCCGTGGAACACCAGTGTGCCGCGAGAGATCGTCTGGTGTGCCTTGAAAAATTAGTAAATTATGAACAAGAAAGTTAATTCTCAATAGTCCAGGTATCAAATCCGTTCATTCTCAATCAGTTCATCTGGACAGTTTCTTTTTAGCAGAAACGTTTCACCCTCACTCCAGAGGGCTTCCTCAGTCAGAGTAGTCCAAAGCACACTGAAGTTAACTTAAGTTAAGTAAATTATGAAATTTTTATTAACTGGTGTAATTTCCTTACCGCGCGATAGGTGGCAGTATAGAGCATAGCGTCGCACATTAAAACAAGAGAAGTAGCGGTGCATGAACGTGACGTGAGCAGTGAGCAAAACAAACCAACAGCGAGGATCTTCTCAAACAAACAGCGATGGAAAACTTTTTCAAAAGAAAAAATACTAAATCCGGTCTGGTCCCTGGACAAAATACGGACCCAGATGAAGGCCCAAGTGGAAATCAGAAGAAGGCAGAAACCGTGAACGTGAGACTGTACAGTAAGGCTTACATCTCTTTTGGATTTACTTTTAGCTATTTTGACATTGCTCCCATTTTCCACAACATATCTGTGCAAAGTGAGCATCTCCAGCCTAACTGCCATGAAAACTAAAAGCAGAGAGAGACTGAAAGCTGTTGAGGAAGAGCTTTGTGTGTGTTTTTCTTCAATTCCTGCCAGAATATCAGCTTTGTGTTCATCCAAACAGGCACAGGTTTCACACTAAGTGAGTAAAATGTAGAGAGAATGGTAGCACTGTTCAGGTGTATTTGAAGGCATGTTAAGTGCAGTTTCATCCTCTTTAATTTTAAGACCACATTGGTGTGGCACTGTTCAGGTATATTTGAAGGCATGTTAAGTGCAATTTCATGTTAAGTGCACTTTGAAATAAGAAATATAGAACATGATAAAAATACATTTTTGTGTTAATTTCATTCCTATTCAAGACACTTTGATAAGAATGACTATATATTTAATGTAAATGCTAAATGGTAAATTGAGCTTATTTATATAGCGCTTTCCAGCCCCCTGTGAGGAGCCCCAAAGATCTTTACAATACCAGCCATCCACCCACTCATTCAGACATTCATACACCGGTAGTGGTAATGTAGGCGGATAGATTGTATCTATGTTTACAATTTTGGTTGGTGGTGTACCTCGGGATTTTTTCAATGAAAACACTGTGCCTTGGCTCAAAAAAGGTTGAAAAACACTGCTGTAGAGGAAGCTTCTTTCAGCTGGAGCAGTTCAGATGAGGAGATCAGAGTTGTGTAGGTGTCTGACATTGGTCAGTGTGATGTGTGACATGGTTCAGTGTGATGTCACTGCAGGCAGGCGGGCGACCAAGCAACGCATGGGGGTGTGGTCTGGTCTGACTGTTAGACACAAAACACACATGTGGAAGTTAACTTCACAGAAACATGACACCAAACACACACAGAAGTTGTTAAAATGGCTCACTGTGCTGTGTGATTTCAACGACGGCAGGCGAGGAGGCATGGAGGAAGGATGGAGGAGGCATGGAGCGCAGCAGGTGTCCAGGTGTATCACCTCACTCAGTGTGAGGTCATTGGACACAGGAGGGTGTATCAACTCAGTCAGTGTGAGGTCATTGGACACAGGAGGGTGTATCACCTCAGTCAGTGTGAGGTCATTGGACACAGGAGAGGAGGGAGCGCAGCAGGTGTCCAGGTGTATCACCTCAGTCAGTGTGAGGTCATTGGACACAGGAGAGGAGGGAACGCAGCAGGTGTCACTGTTAGAAAACAGACAATTTGTAAGTTAACATTAATGAAACATATGAAACCACACAGACAACAAGTTTTTGTGCTTACTGATAAATTCAACCCAGACAAAAAGAACTTGTCCTTACTGTGATGTGTGTGTGCTGACGTTTGATGGACCAGGGGGCGCCTTTCCGCGATGCTTTGGAGGGAGGCTGTGTACATGACAAGACACAGGTGGATGATGAAATGCAGCATGAAACTAAACAGAAAAGCAAAATTAAATGTAACATTTCATTACTGTACCTGGATGATGAAGCTGTGCAGGTTAGTGGGGAGATGAGCCAGAGGTCAGTGAAGGTAGGTGTTGCAGAGACTGGCTGGAGAGGAGGAGACGTCTGTGGACATGAACAGACAGGTGATTTAACAGATGAAGTAACTCTACTGTACAATAACAGAAAATCAAAATCAAAATGTAAAAGCAACATTTCACTACCTTTGGGGAGGGGTGCAGAGGCTGGCTGGCTGACTGGAGTTGAGTGGAGACGAGACGAGGAGGAGTAGGATGAGACGTCTGTGGACATGAACAGACAGATGGGTTAACAGATGAAGTACAGTAACTCTACTGTGCAGTAACATAAAACAAAACTGCAAATCAAAAAATGAAAGCAAAATTTCATTACATACCTTTGGGGAGAGTAGCAAGGGAGGGATGGATGGACGGAGGGATGTTTACTGGGGAGAGGGTGAGCTGGAGCTGTCCATTGACTCCTGGCTTGCAGCAGCAGAGGTGGATGGCATTTCCTCTGCTGCTCCAGCAGATCCTGGAGCAGGGCCCCTCCTCACGTACTGCAGCATGGAGCTTTGCACAGCCTCCTGCTTTTTTTCCTCCAGGATCTGCCGGTAACAAGCCAGACAGTCATGGACAGCTCTGGAGACCCTGGCGAACCTCTCTCTATCGGCATCAATTCCCTCCAGCTGGTCCAAGATGTGCTGCTGCTCTCTGAAGATCTTGGCCAAGCCCTGCCTGGTGAAGACCTTGGCCGGAGGGCTTGGCCTGGGTTCATTCTGCTCCTGCTCCTCCACAATCTCTATCTCCATCTCTTCTAGGTCTGCGGTGGACAGCTCCTCTCCTTGATAAGTCAGCAACTACTGCACATCTTCTATCTCCATCTCCAATTGCAACTGACGACTCATCTCCACCACACTCTCGATTACATTGGTGATTGTGTCCTCGGGAACAAGTGAGGGATCTACCAGCTGTGGGCAGAGTTTCTTCCACACTCCACTAAGTGTGCTCTCCCTCACTTGTTTCCAGGAGTCACCAATGTGACCCACAGCATGAAGGATGTTGTAACCCTTCCAGAAGTCCTTCAGGGTTACCTCTGGATCATTATCTGTTACCTCCAGAGCATCGCGGATGACCCTCTGGAGGTAGTACGCTTTGAAGGTGCTTATGACCCCCTGGTCCATTGGCTGTATGAGGGAGGTCGTGTTTGGTGGCATATAGACCACCCTCATGTCTGGGTGGAGGTCAGTAAGAGTTACGGGGTGACCCTGAGCATTGTCCAACACCAGCAAGATGTGAAAGGCAATGCGCTTTTTGCGACAGAAGCACTTCACATCCTTGACGAAATTGTTGGTGAACCACTTCTTGAAAATATCCTGTGTTACCCAGGCCTTCCGGTTGAATGTCCAATAAACAGGCAGATCTTTTACATTAACATTCCGGAAGGCCCTGGGTTTCTCAAAGTGGTTCACCAGAAGTGGCTTTAACTTGCAGTCGCCCGCAGCATTAGCCCCAAACAGCAATGTAATGCGCTCTTTCCCCACTTTGTGCCCTGGTGCTGTTTTTTCCTCCTTGCTGATGTAGGTGCGGTCGGGCAACCTCTTCCAGAACAGCCCTGTCTCATCAGCGTTAAACACCTGTTGCGCTGTGTATCCCCCCTCCCTTATGATCTCCGCCAAGGTGTCTGGGAAGACACTTGCTGCCGCTACATCTCCACTTGCTGCCTCTCCTGGTGAAAGTTCGTAAACACAGTTTAAAAGCTCATTTGAAACTGTAAAGATGTAAAATCTGTTGTAAATTTTAATTCCACAAAGAAAATGTCATGTGAAAATAAGGAATGTCATGTTTTGCTGCTGTAAAGGTCAGAGCACACACTGCAAAAGGTCTTGTCACACAGTTTAAAAGCTCATTTGAAACTGTAAAGATGTAAAATCTGTTGTAAATTTTAATTCCACAAAGAAAATGTCATGTGAAAATAAGGAATGTCATGTTTTGCTGCTGTAAAGGTCAGAGCACACACTGCAAAAGGTCTTGTCACACAGTTTAAAAGCTCATTTGAAACTGTAAAGATGTAAAATCTGTTGTAAATTTTAATTCCACAAAGAAAATGTCATACTGTACAGTAAATGTTTTCACTAACCTTGGATTCTGATGTTGTGGAAATTCATACGTGCCTGGAAGCGATTGAACCACCCCCGTGACACATTGAATTGTGGCACTTCAACGTCCTCCTCCATGCCTTCCTTGAGATCTTCGTAAGTTTTTTTGCTTTTGCCAGAATCACCATTAAACTCAGCTGCTGTAATTTTGTATTTATCACGCGATATCTAATTTCTCCTGAGATGTGCTTACTGTGGATAAAATAGCTGCTGTTTGTCTTGTCTGCTACCCCCCCCGGAGAACTTTTCTATGAGCGTTATCGGAGGCATCCGGAATGTATCATGGACAGATCCTCCCTGCCTCAGTCTCTCTCTCAACATGCAACATGTAACTGTCCTTATGTGCTTATGGTATGGTTTTTACTGTGTCATGCGGTGTCTTGCAGACAAAATGTGATACATTTTTTTTAATACTAATGCTGTAACCCTCATGGTTCCTTACCTTTTTTTCACACCTTTGACCTTCATCCCGAGACGGATGAGAGAGGCCGCGCTGAAGAACATGTCATGTGTTTTGAATAAGCAGCAGCTTTACATTCTCTACCCCTCTTCTGGATGACTGTGTATACATAATCACGTTGTAATTGGTGAGAACTGGTGCAATGTTAATAAAAGCTCTTGTATCTTGTATCTTGTATCTAAATGTGATGTTTTTTTTTAATGGTGACCCATACAGACTAACCGGTTATTGTCTAGTGAGAACTTGCACAACCTAGGCCATCTTTAGACTTTGTGAACTTTAAAACCAGATTCTGTTAGCATGTTAATTAAGTTTTCTGTTCTACGCTTTTCAGGGCATCCATAAGTAAATAAAAAGTTAAATTCTTAATTTTCTTTTTGCTTCTTAGCAAGAAGGCTGTTTGTCATATTTAAGTTTATCTGTTCAGAACATTGTGCTCCAATATACAGAAGAAGTTTGTCAAAAACCTCCAGAAATGGAAAGAACTCTGTTCAATTTTTTGGTCAACATGTCCAAAATGTTTGTTTTCTTCCTGAATCTCTGTACCTATTCTGAATATGTCAATCAGAGTGGAAGCTAAAATGTTCCTTTCTGATGATACAACACTACTTTATTTATTGTGTGAATTCTTATGAAGCATGTGATCCATTTTTCTTCTGTGTGTTTTTCGGTCCGATTCTTGTCCTGCACTTTTCATATCAAAATGTTCAGCCCTTTCAGGATATTCCTGCTGTGACTTTTGGTATTGGTGCAATAATTTTGCTTTTTTAGCTAATATTCAGCTGTTTTTTTTTATTTTAATTTATAAAAAAAAAACTTAAGCTTTTTCTTTCAGATAATTCTACTTTTTTGTGCTCAATTCTCCTTCTTTCAGTGAACAGGTGTTATTTCTGCTTCCTTCTGATAAGCTAAGCTTATTCTTCCTTTTTTTAAACTAATTTTCTTTACTTTTTTTTGCCTAATTTCAGCTCTTTTCAGATCAATTCAGTTTTCATGGTCATTTCTGCTAGTTTCAGCCTAATTAACTTCTTTCTGCTAATTTCAGCTTATTATTAAATGCATTTTCTCTTGGAACTTGGGAAGACTCACAACACACATTTAGATTTTAGCATCACATCATAAATGTAAGTTTGACTGGTGCCTTAATAAAATAAGACAAAAACCATATAATGCAGCTGAGCTAAGCTCATTTTGAACCATGCATGTTCATATGTTGGGTGGAGATAATTCGAACACCATACCTTCGCCATAACGATGGATTTTTTTTATTCTTTATTAAAGCATTTTAATGTTGTCATCAATGGTTTCTATCTTAACTCCTATTTTAATTGTGAAGTTGGGGAAGTCTTTGTGGGTAGCCACAACATACTGCCATCATTATAATGACAATTTCCAATTTTTGGAAGCTGCTTGTTCTTTGTATTCTTGCCATATTTGAAGATGTTTCCTGGTTGAGAGATCTGAGAACTGTGGTGCACAACTTCCCACCAGGGGAATTCTCAGTCCCCTCTTATGTTTTTTCTCATATTAGCTTTAGATGTCTGTTTTGTCTTCTTTTTTTAACAAAACATTTTGCTATACCATCTGTCTATGCTACGCGTTCGTGGTAATTTTTCCCACTCATTGCTTCCTCTGTCTCCACTTCACCCCTGGCACTTTCCATTACGTCTCCAAAATCACAGGATGATATGCAAGTCTGAATCTATCCACCCCAATGTTCTTGGATGTTTGTCAAACAATTCTGGAACAACGGCATGATTTGTTCAGAGCGCAAATCTCAACACCCTCTTGGCATTGTTAAGGGAAGTCAGCAAAGGCTGAGACAGACATGGAGAAAATATCCGATCAATCTCCAGGATATTAGCTGCAAGGCACCAGTTCATACTGCCAATGATGTAACCCTCTGCGCCAGCATGAGCAAGTGCCACAGTAAATTACTTCACATCATTCAGTGCTTTTATCTGATGATAACGCTCTGTGTGGGTTGTCTGATTTCAAGCTTAAGATTTTGTACTTGTGGCAACAGTAAAACGGTGATTAAAAAGAGTCTGAGGAAGGGAGGAAATCAGGAAACAAAACTGTTTACTGAACTCTTTGTGGCTTGTACCCAAATCAAATGAGGATTTTTGAATCCACAAAGTGACTGTTTAGAACTGTTGTAGTGGAAAGAATATGAACATTAAATATCTGGCATTGCTGAACAGCCTCGGTTTGAAAAAATACATTCTGACTAGACTGATGAGCTAAAAGCTAGCCAGATTAAGGCCAATACCAAAAAGGATTGCTGCCATCTTGAATCATCTTCATACATATTATATATAAAAAACATTCATAGCATTACACACAGACACATATAATGGTAGCAGCTAGCAGCTAACCATGTAATTTAAAAGAAACAGTGGCAAAAAGGTTTATTGAACAGCAGAGAGACAATTCTAGAATCTGACCTTTAGGGCTTCAACACTGGCTCTTGGCTTGAACACTGTAGTGGCCATTGGTGTCAGAAGCATATGTAATGTTTGATAGATTCAATAACTATTTTAGAGAACATGACACAACAAGAAGTAGCGCTAAGCTAGCGGCGCACAATACAGATACGCTAGCTAAGATGCTACAGATACTGTATACTATAGCTCTCTGCTTTGTACAAAATCAGTTAAGTGCTAATCATAACAAACAAAGACTAAACTTATGCAACCAGAAGCTGCAGCGATATCTGCATTTAAAACACACAAAACAAAGCACAACTAGCTTTAAACATTAACCTTTAATTTAACCATTAAGCATACGATGTATCGTATTTAATTTAACCATTAAGCATACGATGTACCGTATTCGTCGGATTATAACACGCTCCTGTGTATAACACGCTTTGTCCAATTATTGCCAATAAATTGGAAACATCTGTAAATAACAAGCTTCGGCATATAACACGCATCTATTATGCGTTACCGCTATGCGACGCATCAGCGCCTCATTTGCCAAAATGGCGGCCACAGAAGCGAGCGAGCACGAAGAACTTCAAATATTAACACGGTAAAAACAATTATTACTTTGCGAGAAAAAATATATTTATTAGCTGACATTATAGCACAAGGGTTCCTGAGCTTAACCGATTCACGAAATGGTCAAATCTGCTAGATTATAATTTGTTTCGGTTTGACTTCTTCCAAAACCGTCTCGTGCGCTACTAAAATAAATTATAAAAATTTGAATTATATCTCAAATGTCTTATACAGCTAACAGTGTGTAAATGACCACCAAATAATTACGCTCTGTAAGTTTCAAGAAAATCTGCGGTGTAGTTCATGAGTTATCTTGCTAAAAAAACGGCTAACGTCACAGCTAACCGCAGCTACATCCAGAGCAGGAGGCGGGCAGCGACAGAGTCAGTCCGACAAGAGGAGGCTTTTTTCGGACACATGAGCTAGAAACTGTCTGGAAGTGCCCCCCTAGCGGACAAAAGTGGTACTGCATCATTTTTTGACCAAAATGAAAAACGGCAATATCAGAGCCAAAAATTGGTCTAAAAATATGGGAAAAAATCCATAAATAACATGCTTCGGCGTATAACACGCAGGGCATTCAAATGAGTTAAAAAAACTGCGTGTTATAGCCCAATTTTTACGGTAATTATGACAGAAAATTGAGGATTTACCTGCAGCTACCTTCATACATACGTACAGGTGGTATGTGGTACTTCCTGTTTATCACTGTTGTATTCAGCTGCTCATGAGGTTGACCGAGGGGCTTTATCGTCTTTTACATTTTCCCAGACTCAGTTTCGGTTTTGGGAATGGAATAAACTGTAGTCCACCCTCTTAACACTCGGGGTAACACTGTCTGAATTACATGTTCTCCACTGACAACGTTTAATCATATTTTCTTCTGATGAGAGAATCCATGAATGAAATCCATTCCACTTGATTAAAAGGAGAATACTTAGACTACTTGTGTCATGATCTGCAACCCCCACTGCCCCCCCATCTTCTCTGCCCCTTCATGACATGCCAAGTTTCTGCCCCTTTTGCCAAGAATTCTGTTCCTCATCTTTGTTTTGTCTGTCACCCATCGCTCTGCTCAAACCTGTTCCTTTCACTCCATGCCATGCCTCCCTTGCTCCTCCACAGTAATCAGCGCTAATCAGTCTCACCTGTTCTCCTCCATTCATAAGCTTCATGTTCACAATCCACCAGTGCCGAACTATTAGTGACTGGTCACAGCAAAACCAGGAACAAGTCTCCCCTGGGTCATTAACTCTCACGATCCCTAATAGTGAAGCCTTTTATAGCATCTTGTTTCATGTCTTGTATCTTTGCCTTGCCTTGATCCCTCACCCATACCAAGGATTCCTCGCCTTGCTTTCCCCTCTTCAGATTTGGACTCTTTGCTTTGACAACCCTACCTTTCTCCTTCAAAGACTTAGCCTACGGATCACGATTTGGCTCTGGCTTCTGCTCTCAGCTTCCCCATGCTTGACCTCTGCTACGACTACTGGACCACAAATCTGGATTGCCCCACTCCCCCATGGACCACAAGCATCTTCAGCCTGCTCCTCTGCTGCAGCTCATTCACGAGCGACATCACTGGCACCAACGAGACAGCAGCACCTGCCACGTGACTGAGAAGGTCAGTGACTTTTACTATAATCACAGATTCCCCTTGTCCTCGCCAAACTCACTAACCTCTCTGTCTTACGATTGGACTCCCGCCTTGGACCCTGACCCCAGCAACCAAATTAATAAAGACTGTTTTTGTTTTTTGCACTCCTGTGTCTGGCTTACTGGTATTAAGAATCCAAACACCCATTTATTGACAACTTGTTGTACTGTGCTCTCTAAAATAGTTATTGAATCAAGTGTTTTCTTATGTAGGTAAACGTAGATTTTTAACAACCCGTTAAAATAAACCAGAATGCAGGAATGTCATCTATTTTATTCAAAATTTTTGGGGGGAGGACCCCCAGACCCACATACCAGTGGGTCTGTAACCAGATTTAATTTCAGAAATTTGGTCACCTTACGATGTGGACTAATGCAAAAGAAACCGTGGTGTAAATTTTTTATTGATGAGTGTTTTCATGAAGCGTTATGGATTATTTTACACTGGTCTGCTCACCTTGTCAATCATTGCTCCAAATTGAGGGTTGGGGTTAGATTAGAGCAGTCAAAATCTACAGCAGGTAAATATATTGATCGTTTTCAGTCTTTCCACAGCTATTCCTGAGAAATTTCTGACAAAACAATACACTTAATGATTTTTTTCCTCACAGACCCAGCTAAATTTATTCAATCTTTTTTTTTTTCTTTTTTGTAGCGGGTGGGATGTAATGGGTATAATATTTGTTATTCCTTTGCCAGTGGTTTCATTTTTATGAGTATAAAAATACAGAAGATGGTTCCTTAAAATAAAAATGGAACTCATAGTAACTTTAAAATACATGTTTCCTGACTTTATTTGCCCAGTCTATCTAAAAAACAGCATTTCTTTAAAATATATAGCATTTCCACTAATGCTTGCACCATAAATTCAAGGCTCCTCTGCTCAATACAGAATACAGTATACTTTTTTTCTTTCTTTTTTTTTTACTTTTCCAGCAACACCTCTGGGCTTGTATTAGTGAAAAGCAGTTTATTTTCATCCATGCTGGCCATGGATAAGTGGACTGTGTGGGTGGTGTACCTGTGCATCCCTATAAACTAGGGGAGCTGTTGGGTGATGGTGCCAGGCAGCTGACCTGATGACAGAAGTCTCTTCACACTCAGAGTTTTGAGATAAATCAGGATTCTTGAGCAATCACATAAAATAAAGCAAACTCTGATTTCATTTGGTTGGACAAAAATAAACTAAAAAAACAACAAGAGATGTGGGCTTGCAGGAGGGGTTTCTGTATTTGGTTCCAGCCCAGTTTACCAGCCAACATCTTGTACGTATGGATGCAAACTGAAAACCACACAGCATAAATCTGCAACCCTCCAGCAACACTTAATATGACTCTTGCTACCATTCACTGGCTACTAATTTTCTGTTGTCATGCCCCATTTAGCCTAAATGTACCACTAATTTCAAATTCTAACCAGATTGATGTGAGTACTGCACTGCAAACAGATGTTACACTAAGTAACTTGATCATTTACAGGCAATTACACTTTTGTTTACTTGCCATGTTACCTAAATGAGAGTGAAACAAGCCGTTGCTTGTGTTGGAGAGGCGATTTAATATTATTTTATACTACAAAATAAAGAATAAAGTTATTAGTTCTATTAGAATTTCAGAGACTAATTATAGGTCAAATATGGTAATCACTTATTCACAAACACAAGGGCTGCAAACTATTGAGTAAACTATGATGGCTGAAGAGCAAACTAGTGTAAAGTAATGATGCTTCTTTTTGAATATGGGTAAATATAGAAATAAAAACTGAGTGTTATGGTGAATGTGAGAGGATAAATTAAGGATGTAGCAGTGGTTCCTTCTTTAAAAGCTCTAAAAGTTATAAAAAATAATATTTTGTTGACTTTTGTATCCTGGTAAAATTAATGGCTATTATTTTTCTTTAATTTTCTTGTAACCCCCTATTCTGTTCTGTTCACCGTGTCAGGGTATGTTTCTTGTGTGTCATTCAATTAGTTTTTCTGTAATTATGAAAATAGATATGTAGCAAAACCTTTGTATCAGACAAGGTTGAGTCGGCTCCTCTGGACGGATTCTTCTTTGTTGGAACATTTTGTCTTTTATCCAAAAGACTTCTTCAGTCTGAGGAGCTGCAATAAACTCAGTCTTATAAACAGCACCTTCTCATAGTGGATCAACCAGTCTGCTGGTGACATCCAGAACTAGCTGTTCACATGTATATGGAGGACCATCAGCCTAACAATTTGTCATTAGTGATTGAGTGATACTAGCAATAACAGCAGTGTAAGAGGGGGACAGTTGTACACAGAGGCTTCCACCTCTGTTTAATGATGAACAAGTTCTATTCACAACACAAAGATGGCCTCTTTTTTCCTCTCTCAAACCATCGTTCCTCTCAGGATGTGAACATCTTCATCCCTGAAAGAATGACCGCTGGCCTGGAGATGAGTGTAGACCGCAGAGTCCTGACCTGATGATGTTGATCTTCTGCGCTGGTCCATCCTTTTGGCCAGTGGCTGTTTAGTTTCCCTCACGTAACACTGATCACCCTCCTGGGACTGAACAGCATACACAGTATTTTTGTACCAGGGGACTGGATCTTTGGGATGGACCAGTCTTTTGTATTTTGGGCTTTAAAAGCCACTGGGACGTCATGTTTAGAAAATAAACATCTCAGTTTCTCTGAAACTCCCACAACATACAGAATGACCACTGGTCTGGGTTCCTCCTCTTCACCTCCTTTACAGAATGTTTTGTAACAGGTTTGCTAAAAATGACATATCCCTTTTAAGTAGAGTCCAAATGCCATAAGTTATGTTTAATAGTCCAACAATGGACAACAATAGCTATGTTTACATAGCTATGTTTACATGGACACATGTCATCGGATTAAACGGCCATTCGGAATAAAATTACGTCATGTCATGTAAACGCCCCAATCGGATTATTTTTTTGTTTATTCAGCTCGATCCGAAATAATTTGTGATCAGAACGAGACGGGTGGTTTGTGCTGATTCATAACCCGAAAGTTTTCCATGTAAACACTTCATCTGTTCATTTTTTTCCGATTGTGATAAACTGACCTGACTGCGCATGTGTGACTTTGTCATTTCCGCCTGGCTAATGCTAATAATATTAGCATGTCGGGGAAGTAAAACTGGTCGGTGAGCGACAACATTTCTACTAGAACGTTTTACAGAGCTCAAAATGATCTGTATCACCTGCAGCTCAGTCAGGAAGTGCAGAACGTCTCCACCGTCATTAAAACCGTTCGCGGGTCCATTTTGGGCGCTCAGATTTGTTTACGTTCATCACAGAAGTAAACCGTAAGTAGAACTTCTTCTTCTGTGTTTTTTTTTTAAAGAAAGTTTACCACTCGGCGCATGTCAGTACTTCTGTTCAGAAAAAAACCTGCTGCATGTAAACGCTCGTTGTGAGCAGATTTTGCCCATGTAAATGATAGCTACATATGAATAATTTAATCTGAAAACATTTCAATCAGGTTAAAGGTCATGTAAATGACCTTTGTATGGTCATGTAAATGACTTTGGCAAAGCAGGCCGCATCTCTTTTTGCTCCTCTCCTCCCTAAGTTTTCCTCCTCCCTGCTTTTGCCTTTTGTCTCGTCTGTAACTCTTCAGCGCTCACTCGAACCAATTTGAAATGGATTTAATTACGTGGGCTGTTTCCTCTATCGATAAAATTATTTCAACGAAGCGCACCGGACCAGGAGAAGCGGCTTGCCCCTTCGACACGCATGCGGTGGGATACACTATGGACTCGTGGAGCGAGTGGAAGCCAATGTGTCTGACCGTTCTTTCTGTCGAAGACGTTGAAGATTTGTGGATTATTGGCATATTGGTGGCAGCGGCTCTGCTTTTTGGGATTGGCGGAGGTTTCTGCTACTGGAAGCTGAGGGAGGCTGCCGCGGCGATCAACGCGCTGGCGAGACTTCCTGCTCAGCAAGATTCTCTGATCCGGGCTATGACCTCAACGACCCAGCTGTTGTACGAACTGAACCGCACGATGGGAGCAGCGGCGGACAGCCGCGGACCTGCGGTGCGTTTTGGGACTCGTTTACAGCCGACCCATCAGGGCACAGATGGGGATTTGTAGCTCGGAACCTCACATGATTCGGCGATTTGGACCAGACAGCACCTGGACTTCAAGGCTGCAGTCAAAAGTACACTGTAGCCTGGCCTGAAAATAAATAAAGCGACTAATCTAATCGGGACTCTGTGCAACCTTGAAAGAAGGCTGACTGGAAACTTCTCCTGGAGTGAAAGCTGTTGAGAACTCGCTGCCCCCCCCACCCTACCCCCAGAGGTCTCTGTGTGCATTCAGATGGAGCCGAGCTGAGGCCATCTACAGACTGTGCTTATCTGAAATGATTACTCACGGACTAATCTCCCTGCTTGCCATGAAATGCAACATGTCTTGTCTCTATTCGTGCTTAAGCTGGTAGAGTTTTTTCGACTTTATCATAGAGTGTCCTAAGACAAATTGTGATAGATTCTTTTTTTGAATACCAATGATTACCCGACTGTATGTTCCTTTTTCCATATCTGATTGTTGGTGGCGCAGTTTTATACTGCTGCGACTTCCGTGCGTACGTCCCTCTTCGGATGGTGCGCTCGCCAATACCCCTAACCCACCAACGGGACTTCTTCTTATGGGGCCCGGGCTTTGGGCCCCATAAGAACCAGTTGGGCCTCACAATTTGGTAAAACTCAGAAAACTGGGCCTTACAATGTAGCATAAACAAGGACACACACACACACACACACACACACACACACACAAACTGTCCATATGGCCTGACCAAGCATTGTTGGTTTCTACCTGGATTATTGAGCATGAACTTTGGTGTTTTGAACAACTTTGGCATGGCTGCCTCAGAGGAGTTGACGGGGGAGAGGGTAGGCCCTGGAGGCCATTTTATCACTAGCAAAATGGTTTTGTTTCCACTATGGGAGTACGCTGTTTGTGGGATTCAGTTGGTTTTGTGGCTCCTCAGATTGAATAAGTCCTTTGGATGAAAGAAGAAATGTCGCAGCAAGAAAAAAAAAAGAAAAAGCTGTCCAGATGACCTGACTGAACATTGGATTTTTACCTGGATTGTTGAGCATGAACTTTGGTGCATTTAATAGTCCATCAACAGTCAGATCAGGTGTTGCAAATCTGAAGCTAACTTCAGTATAGTTTTATTGTTAAGCACTTGGATAACAGCTGCTGCTTTTAAAAGTGCTTTATAAATAAATTTGACTTGACAAGTAGCCTATATGTTTGTTTGTTTTTTACAGATACACAGACCAAAGTTACAAGTTCACAAGTTTTGTTACATATCCACCTTCATCTTATGTGTTCTTGTATTTTACTTGTGTTTCAGGTTCAGGTGTGTTTCCTCTGTGCAGTTCAGCTCTTGCCCCTCCCATTCTCACCTGATCCTCATCGTCTCCCCAGGTGTTGCCACTTTCTCCCTCATTAGTTTCTCTTTAAAGCTCATGTTGATTTTCTCCCTCATGCCTGTGCTTTTTACAGCCATTCATGTTTTCCACCAGGAGTGCTCCTGAGTGTGTCATTTGTATTTTGTGCTGCCGTGTCAGCGTTTTGCATTGTTTACTTGCTTAATATTAGCTTCTGTTATATTTGAGCTTTTTTTTAATTATTTTTTTGCATCCTCTGTTCAACTCCTTTCAAAAAGCTTAACCGTTTCTTATCTCAGACTTCCAAAATCTAAATCACCCTAAAATATTCTGGAAAACCATCAAATCTCTCTCAGGCAGGTCCCAATCATCTGACCTCCCATCACAACTTCTCGTTAACTCTGTTCCTGTGTCAAATAAGCACAAGATCCTGAACTGTTTCAACAAACATTTTGTTTCTTCTAGTTTTTTTTGACACAGTTACTAATGGAAAATCAGCTACTTCCCCTAAAAGTCAAACATCTACAAACAATATCTCTCCTACAAGTCAATCTTCAGTAAATCACACCTTTTTTCTCTTTCCCCGTTTTCAGTTAGTGAAGTTAATAAACTGTTAAGTCTAGACCCTAAAAAAAATCTGCAGGTCCAGATGAACTTCCACCTTATTTCTTAAGGCTGTTGCTCATACCATCTCAGTCCCTGTGACCCACATTTTGGCTTATGGACAGATTAAAATCTGTCCATAAGCCAAAACTCCATTCCAGATGCTTGGAAAACAACCTTTGTTCTTCCTTTTGTGAAGGGAGGTGACCCCACCTCACTGAACAAATACCGACCAATCTCTAAACTCTGCATTTTAGCCAATGCTCTATAAAAACTGATAAACTCTCAAATCAAAAATCATCTGGACTCGTTTAACATCTTACCTTTCCATCAATCTGGTTTCAGGAAACACAGCATAACGACTGTTTCACTGAAGGTTTTTAATGACGTTGTTGAAGCATTGGATGCTAAGGATTATTGTGCTGCACTTTTCTTAGACTTGTCTAAAGCTTTTGACACTGTGGATCATAACATCTTGTGTCATAAGCTCTCAGAAATCGGTTTCTCAGTTCACACAATTGGTTGGTTTTCTAACTATCTTTCCGATCAGAGGCAATGTGTTCAACATAATGGTACTTCTTCCAGTTATTTAACAGTCAACAATGGTGTACCACAAGGCTTAGTCTTAGGACCCACCCTCTTTACAATCTACATAGGTAATGTAGGTCAGAGCATCCCTGATACATCCTTACATCTCTATGCTGATGACACAGTTGTTTATTGTCGAGCTAAAACAGTTGCTAAGACTTTCCAGCTTTTGCAATCCACATTTGACATAATCCAGTCAGACTTGTTCTGTCTCAAACTTGTACTAAATGCTGATAAAACCAAAGGGATGTTTTTTTACAAACAGGAAGTCAGTCCCAACGATTCTTCCTCTGATTTTAATCCTCAAATGCTGTCCCTATTGAGTTTGTCTATTTCTATAAATATTTGGAAATATCTCCTTCTACCTGTCACTGCTTGAGTGCAGCTACAGCGTGCGCTCTCAGGATATACCTGCAGTGTTCCCACAGTGAGGACTGAATTTGGCAAAAGGGCCTTCTCCTACTCCGCTCCTGTTTCCTGCAAAAACATCTGAAGCTCTTGACCTTGATGGCTTGAAACATCTGTTACGTTCCTGGCAAAAACCAATGCAGACATGTTCCTGTTTTTAGTTTTCTACACCGCCTTATAATCTAGCTGTTTTGTTCGCTACTTTTTTTTGACTGTCATTTTAGTTTCCATTTTTTATATTTAAAAAAAAAAATGTATGCATCTTTTATGACTTGTCTATTGTTGTCGTTATTCACTGTTGTCATCACTCGTTAACAAAATCAGGTCTCTCTTGTAATATACATTGACTTATTTATTTTGCCAGTGGGTTAAAGCAAAAAAACATGTATTTCAAGATGTTTAAAAGGAAAATATTCACCTACATATTTTCACCTTTTTTCACTTTTTCCCTCTAATTCTCAGCAATTTGGCTGTTTCAAGGTTAAACATTTTAAGGTTTTATTTTTCATGTTTCCTTGGAGATTAAGTTTTGTCACCATGATCAAACTTTAACAACCTTTTTAATAAACAATTAAAAAGTGACTTATAAAATAAATGAAATACAGAAGGTGTCATGAATACAGCATATTTCATTCAAATTGATTACATTGCTTGCAAAACATACACATAATTTAAAGTTGATTTAAGGAATAATTTGAAAATAAATAAATAAACATTTTAAACAATAGCAATCTTTTTTATAAAGTTTTTTACATTTTTATTTAAATTTTTTATTAACTTCTATCACTCATTTTATTGTTCTGTGCAAAGTAAAGGCTGATATGTGCTCAGCTTTCATCTTCAAAAGATCTAAACTAACTCTTTAAGACTTATTTTGAAAATGAAAGTAGGCTATAACAACTCCGTTTAGCTAGCGACAATTTTCCAGTTAGTTTATCCATCCTCGTGTTAAATGTAATTTTATAAAATCCCAGTTCTGCTCAAAACCACAGACTGGACAGGGGGAGGAAAAGGTGAATTCCCAATTTGTTTCTTCTGCCTGATGCTGTTTCATCTCCAGCAACACCATGTTTACTGACCTGGCAACATGTCATGTTGTGTCAAGTCCTCAGTCCTAAGACGAGTTGCTTGAAAAGAAAGGTCAGGAACGCGTGCTCATAAAGGCATGTGGACAGCTTTTAGCCTTTGGCGTTGCTTTAATCAAACCCAAATGCAGTTGCAGACAGAAAACACTTGTGATTTACTCAAGCAACAGTGAACACTGGCTCTGAGTAAGACCTGTAGGTTCTGAGTCGGCAACTAAGAAATCCTAACATTTCCTCAGAGGTAAGAGGTGTGTGTGTGGGGGTGGGGGGTGACTGCGCTCTGGGCTGTTTTCCTCTCGACTTTGTCAGAAACATGTTGCATGAAGCAATGCACCTGGAAGTCACGGTGTTAAGTCACTGGTCTTGTGCACTTCACAGCCCATGGTTAAACTGATTTAATCCTTATCTCACAGAGAACAGCTTCATAACCAAGAACTGGCCTCTTCTGATTCCCAGTTCTTTTGCAGCTTCTCACTTTATTTAAAACTAGTGCAAAAAACAACAAGGAGCGAGTACAATGGCTGTCAAAGGTACGCAATCAAGGTTCAGTGTTCTTGTCGTTCGCATCGCATGTGGTACATGAGGTGGAATGAAATTTTGTGCCCAAGGTCCCAGTTACACCCCAAAATGGCAAAAATGTAAATAATCAAAAACAGGAGCTAAGATATATGCCAAACACTTATCAAGTAAAATAAAATTATATATTAAACAGCAGCCTGAACATAATTCTGTAGTGTGCAGATGGGTATGAATACAGCAGCTTAAAGGCAAGATATCAGCAGCATGGATAATCAGCAGCATGGATATGCTAAACACTAACACTTAGTATGCAAAATACAACTGTATATTAAACAGCAGCCTGAATATGAGTCGGTAGTGTGCAGATGCATATGAATACAGGTAGTCCTCGACTTACGATGGCATCGAGTTATGACGTTTCACGGTTATGACGCACCTCCCATTAAAAAAAATAAATAAATAAATAAATTGTAAAACTTTATTTTGAAGCCGATTTACGCAGTTTCCGGTAGTTTCCGGTTTAGCTGCGGTAGCTGCGGAGGCTACAGCTTGTCCTGTACTCTCTAAAAAAGCTAAGTCTGGTCCTCTGGACATTCAACAAACAAAACAAAACTTGTTGGACCAAGCTGGACAGGCATCAGCTGTGGAAAAGTAGCTGTTTTATGGACGGCGGTTTTACAACGTAAACGAATGGAAAATCCGGAGCAGGGAGAGCGGAACGAGGAAATGGCTTCACCAGCATTCCAGAGTAGGAAATTAATCTTTTTTTCCCCTTCATTATGGCTCTGAAATGTATGTGTTTTTTGATAATTACTGTATAATTGGCTGTTAGCAGCTGGAGAGGACGCTGGCGTGATGTCGCCGCTTCTCCACGCTAAATAGTTATTTTACTGTTGCTATTTTTTTGGACATTTTTTAGGACATTTATCTGGACTTATTTTGCTCAGTGGTTTTTTAATAAGGACTTTACGGACAGCTTAGTTAGTACTTCCTAACCGGAATGTTGGGCTGTCTGCCTCCTGTCACTGCAGTTTTTGTGTTTTGCTTACCTGCTGCCTCTGTCAACCTCCTGTGTCATCTGGACTGTTCTGGACTTTCTCCTGTGCTCCTCTTCAAGTGATGCTCAACCGAGTTACATCTCACTGCTTCTTGGTTATTTCTCTCGGAGCCGTGGGTCTGCTGTTAGCGGCTAGCTCTGTGCTAGCTCCCCCCGGTTTGGCTGCCGTGATGTTGACCTATTCCGCTTCGCAGCTGCTTGGACTTAACAACTGCTCCATTCCACCTTCTGTTCCCATCATCAAACAACTGGGACTTCTGCGTAGACCTCGTTACATCCATAGAGGCTCGCGAAGGAAATCCATTTACTCTCGCTCTGAATTAATTCCGTGCGGGAGACGTGTCGCACCTCGACTACGTCATCAGAACGCTGCGTCTGTAGTCCCTTGTAGTCCACAGCGCCCAAAGTGGCAAGGAAAATGTGGAGTGGACTTCAGTTTGCTCAAACCGGTTCAAAACGCTCCTACACCAACTGGCATTAAAATAGAACTTTTCAATGTACAATCACTATCCAATAAATCATGTCTAATTCATGATCACATTCTGGAGAAGGACCTGGACCTCATGTGCCTCACAGAAACTTGGCATCAACCAGATGTGTTCAGTTCTCTGAATGAAGCTTGTCCCTCTGGATACAATTATCTGCAGAGAGCCCGCTGCACTGGCCGCGGTGGTGGTCTGGCTGTAATCTACCGCAGTAATTTAAAATTGTCACATCTGTCTTCTCATAATTTTTCCTCTTTCGAATGTTTGGCCTTCAACTTCAAAGCCCCACTCCTGATGAACGTTATATTGATTTATAGACCTCCCAAACCGCATGTTTCATTTAACTCAGAAATGCATGACCTCCTCACCTTTTTCTGCACCTCCCCTGTAAAAACTATTTTTCTTGGCGATCTAAATATCCACATGGACAATTCCTCTTCCCCTCTGGCTACAGATTTTAAGTCTCTTTTGGAATCTCTCAACCTCACCCAACATGTGGACGCCCCTACGCACAACAGGGGGCATACTCTGGATTTGGTGATTACAGACACTGTACTCAATAACTTGTCTGTATATGACCTGGGTGTCTCAGACCACAGGGTCATCTCCCTGGAAGTGCCTTCAACTTCGCCTTCTTCTAACCCAAAACGACCTATCCAGTTCCGTGACTATAAAAACATCTCCCCTGATGTTTTGTCTGCTGATCTTCACGCCCTGACCGCCGTCAATCACTCATCTGCAGATGACTCTGTGAATTATTACAACCAATCTCTCCAGGAGCTTCTGGACCTACATGCTCCCTTGAAGACAAGACTGGTGTCTTTCTCCCGTTCAGCCCCCTGGTACACTGGTGAGCTGCGCAGGATGAAGGCAACTGGCCGTGCTATTGAGAGACGTGTAAAATCATCTGGTCTCTCGGTACATAAGCAAGCGTACAAAGAACATCAGAAAGCGTACGCCTATTCTCTTAAAGAAGCACGCTCCAAATATTATTCCAACATCATCAACACCTGCCCTGGAAACTCTAAACAGCTCTTCACCACAATAACTCATCTGCTTAATCCCATTAAACAAACTCATGAGGCTCTGTTCAAAAATGCGACCTGTTCCTCTCATCTTTTAAAAACAAAGTTGACACTATCAGATCTCAGCTCCACAACCTCACTGATCTTATGCCTCTTTTCCACCGCTCGGCTCGGCTCGGGTTGGATCGGCTCAGGTCGGCTCAGTTCGGGTCGGGTCACATCTATGTTCTGTTTCCACAGCTTTTTTGTACCCCTTCTGTGGGCGGGGTCCAGAATCCTACTCGTCTTACCACATGGTGGCAGTAGTGTTCCCTCAAGCTATTTACTACAGTACTAGCCACCACTAGAAGAAGAACACAATAAAGGCTTTGACAGATGACAAATGCAGCATATTTGACCACTACGTGACAATATTAAAGCGTGGTTAAGCTCAGGAGCCCTCGTACTATAAAGTCAGCTATGAAATATATTTTATATCTGTTCATTGAGCTACATTTAAAGACATAAAGCCACCCGCGCGCCGCGTGTTGCTCGTGGCGAACCTGCTTTTTAAAATCCTGCAGTTTTGAGCAATACGTGATTTTATTAAGGACACGTTCAGCTGAAGACCCATCTTTGCTATAAATTTTAAAAATAATAATTGTTTTTACCGTGTTATTCATGTAAAGTCCTGCAGTGATCACTTCACTCGCTTCCGTGAAAACTGCTCGAGTCTCCTCCTTCCTACTTCCGGAGCGGGTCAGCTCGCCTCAGTACACCTCTGAAACCAGCCCGAAAATCTCAAGAAATCTCGCGCGGCTTAGCACGGAATATCCGGTGGAAAAGGATGAAAGGGGGTCTCTGCGACGCACATATGACGTAACATCCGACCCGAGCCGACCGGTGGAAAAGGGGCATAAGTGTGCCATCTACCCGTCTGCTTTCTGGGACCCTGAGCAGCTTTGACAAAGTTGTTCAGAGTGAGGTGGAGACCATCCTCAAGAAAATGAAGCCTTCATCCTGCGCCCTGGATCCCTTCCCCTCATCTCTCATAAAATCCAATCACTCTGCAATTAGCCCATTAATCACACAAATAATAAATCAGTCTCTACAATCTGGTCATGTTCCACTGCCTCTAAAAACTGCCATCATTAGGCCTCTTCTGAAAAAATCTAATTTGGATCCCGACATTTTTTCAAATTACCGGCCAATTTCCCACCTCCCATTTCTGTCCAAAGTGCTGGAGAAAGCAGTTGCTGCTCAGCTGCAGGACCACCTACAGCAACACTCTCTGTATGAGAAGTTCCAGTCTGGATTCAGAGCAGCTCACAGTACTGAGACTGCATTGCTGAGAGTAACAAATGATGTCCTCATGGCTGCTGACACTGGTTCTCCCTCCATCCTTGTCCTCCTTGACCTCACTGCAGCCTTCGACACTGTGGACCATAGTATCCTCCTCCACCGTCTTCATGTGGAGGTCGGTCTCTGTGACACTGTCCTGGACTGGTTCAGATCTTTCCTCTCCAATAGGCTGGAATGTGTCAGTCTTGGCAATGCCACTTCCCAGACAGTCGGTGTCTCCTGTGGTGTACCTCAGGGGTCAGTTCTGGGGCCCCTGCTGTTTTCCCTTTACATGCTGCCTTTGGGTCAAATTATTAATCAGTTCAACATTTCCTTTCACTGCTATGCCGACGACACACAACTTTACATCAGGACTGGAGCATCATCATCATCCCTATCTCCATCTTCACTCACTGCTCTCACTGCACTCACTGCTCTCTCTGCCTGCCTGGAGGAAATAAAGGCATGGATGAATCAAAACTTTCTTCAACTGAACTGCTCCAAGACCGAGGCCATATTGATTGGCACCCCTCACCAGATACAAGCATCAACTTTAACAACAATCTCCTTCTCTGGTCAAGACATCCCCCTCTCCACCTCTGTTACAAATCTTGGAATAAAAATGGACTCTCATCTCACATTTGAAAATCACATTAAGCATCTGTTTAAAACCTGCTTCTTCCATCTTCGAAACATCTCCAGACTTCGCCCATCTCTGACTTTTTCTGATGCTGAGAAACTCGTCCATGCCTTTGTCTCCTCCAGGCTCGACTACTGCAACTCACTGTTTATTGGTATCCCTGGCAAAAACATTCAGAAGCTTCAATATATTCAAAACAGTGCAGCTAGGATTCTGTTGAGAGTTCGCAAATTTGATCATATTACACCCATTCTCCATAACCTCCATTGGCTTCCTGTCACCTACAGAATTCAATATAAAACTGCTCTCATTACCCATCAATGCTTGCACGGAACTTCACCTGACTATCTAAAGGACATTCTTGCACCATATTCATCCACCCGGTCTCTACGATCACAGAACAGTAATTTACTTCATATTCCTCGGACCAAATTGAGGACCATGGGAGACCGAGCATTCTGTGTGGCTGCCCCCCGCCTGTGGAACTCCCTCCCTGACGACCTGAGAGCTCCACAGTCACTGGTTGACTTTAAAAGCGGCATTAAGACTTTTCTTTTTAAGCAAGCCTATTCTGCCTCCACATGATTTTATCTTTGATCTTAGCTGTTATCTTTATTGATTTTACTTGATTTTATCACTTGTTTTATTTTATTTATTTTTTAAGCAAGCCTAAATCTACATGATTTTATCTTTGATCTTAGTCGATATTATTATTGATTTTATTTGATTTTATCACTTGTTTTATTTTTTACCTTTACCTTGTTACACATTGTAGCACTTTGAGATTTTTATTAATGAAAAGTGCATTATAAATTGAATTCATTATTATTATTATTACTGTGTTAGGATAGGCTAAGTGCTTGGTAAAATACAGTACTGTACGTATAAGGTGCAGTTTGGACGTATGTTTCGAGTTACGTTGAAATTCGAGTTACGACGGAGCGTAGGAACGGAACTCAGTTGAGGACTACCTGCACAGCAGCTTCAAGGCAAGATATCAGCAGCATGGATAATCGGCAGCACAGATATGCTAAACATTTATCATGTAAAATAAACTGGTATTAAACAGCAGCCTGAACATGAGTCTGTAGAGCGCAGATGGGTATGAATACAGCAGCTTCAAGACAAGAGAACAGCAGCATGGATAATCAGTCAAGACATCCCCCTCTCCACCTCTGTTACAAATCTTGGAATAAAAATGGACTCTCATCTTACATTTGAAAATCACATTAAGCATCTGTTTAAAACTTGCTTCTTCCATCTTCGAAACATCTCCAGACTTCGCCCATCTCTGACTTTTTCCGATGCTGAGAAACTCGTCCATGCCTTTGTCTCCTCCAGGCTCGACTACTGCAACTCCCTGTTTATTGGAATCCCTGGCAAAAACCTTCAGAAACTTCAATATATTCAAAACAGTGCAGCAAGGATTTTATTGAGAGCTCGTAAATTTGAACATATTACACCCATTCTCCATAACCTCCATTGGCTTCCTGTCACCTACAGAATTCAATACAAAACTGCTCTCATTACACATCAATGCTTACATGGAACTTCACCTGACTATCTAAAGGACATTCTTGCACCATATTCATCCACCCGGTCTCTACGATCACAGAACAGTAATCTACTTCACATTCCACGAACCAAATTAAGGACCATGGGAGACAGGGCATTCTGTGTGGCTGCCCCCCGCCTATGGAACTCCCTTCCTGACTGCCTGAGAGCTCCACAGTCACTGGTTGACTTTAAAAGCGGTTTAAAGACTTTTCTTTTTAAGCAAGCCTATTCTGCCCCCGCATGATTTTATCTTTGATCTTGGTTGATAGTATTATTGATTTTACTTGATTTTATCACTTGTTTTATTTATTTATTTATTTTTTAAGCAGGCCTATTCTGCCTCCACATGATTCTGTTTTTAATCTTAGTTAATACCATTATTGATTTTATTTGATTTTATCACTTGTTTTTATTGTTGTAGCACTTTGAGATTTTTATTAATGAAAAGTGCGGTATAAATTGAATTTATTATTATTATTATTATTATCAGCAGCACAGATAAGTGTCATTACAGTGATTTTGTGGTTGTTTTGTTTTAACAGTGATTTTCCTGGTCAGGTATTTGAGTCTAACGGTTCAAATAGCACAAGCAATCATGTAACTGCATGTGCATTCATGCGTTCATTTACCTCTGTTAGTAAAATATCTCATGAACCAATACAGTTTTTAAATTTACTTTAATAAAGTAATTCTTGATTGTACACTTTAAAACTGATCCGTTTGATGCCAGTTCAATCTTAGATGGCCCCACAGCTTTAGTGAACACACAAATTAATCCACCTCAGTCAGTTTTACAGATATTTAGTAAAGATATGGTGCCCCAGTAGCTGATAGTCATCCACATTAAGATATTTGAGCACTAACAGATCATGCAAGTGTTTCATTTAAAACTTTGGCATAGACGTCAGCAGGCGATGTGCATTCCTTCAACGCATGCTTCATCTTTGATCTTTTTTATTATTTTATTTGATCAAACTACAGAAATAAAAGCATTTTTTCTTTAACTCTACAGCAGCGACAATCGAGGAAGACTGTTTTGAGGAACGTGTGTGCGCAGCGAGCAGCCCGTTTGTGAAAGCTCCTCCACCATGATGAGCATCAGCCCACGCAGCTCCAAATTGCTGATGAGCTTATTTTTAGTTGAGGGGCTGCCCCAGTGACTGTTGTGTCTTTTACATGCGGGACTGACAGAAAACGTAGAGCAGATTTCTCCACTAATACTTGTACAGCAAGCCTTTTTCTGCTCCGTAATTAACCAATTAACAAGCAACGTGCCCCACCAACACCACACCTGATTCAGTTTGCAATCACAGGAACGCTCGTCTGCAAAGTTTTAATTGTGCCCGAGGCAATAACTTACTGTTTGTAATCACATTCTCTCCCTCCCAATATTGCACCGCGGTGCGTTCGGGGAGGCCAAAACTTACTGGCGCAAGCTAATTCGGCGAGCCTCTATGTTGGAGGTGAGCTCCGTGCACACACGGTGCACATTAGCAGCAGTGCTCGGGGTTTTGCTGAGCAACAAAATAAGAGTTAATATGCTTCTCAAAATAATTTAAATGTTGCACATTTAAGGCCTCGGATGAGAGGTGAGTGGCAAACAGGGGGAGCTTTCATCCAGCATGTCCCCCTAGTGGCAAGATTTTGTTGAGACCACAGAATACAGATTTTTAAAAAAACACTCTCTTCATCTCCATCGCCCGCTGCCAAATGTGGAGTGATAATGTACTCCGAGTACTACACAAAACTTTGGCACTGTTACCGTCAACTCTTTTATTGTTGCTGTGTCAACTTTTTTATGTTTTAGTGGCACTAGATGCATTTTACTCTGTTATTTTTATATGTTTAACTGTACAGCACTTTGGTCGGCTTCGGCTGTTTTTATGTGCTATATAAATAAAATTGACATTGACATCGACTTTCGTCTGTTAGCAAAATATTTAATAAATCATTGGATGAATTTTTGTGAAAAATTCAGCAACTAACCATTAGATGTCAAGGTTCATCATGCTCAATAATCCAGGTAAAAAAAAAAAAATCCAACAATGTCATCATGTCATATGGATCATTTTATCACCAGCAAACAGGTTCACTGTAGGAGTGTACCGGTACTGCTTAGTGGGGAAACAATTTGTTTGCGACTCCTCAGACCGATGAATCCCTTTGGATGGAGGGCAAAACATCTAAAAAAACAAAACTGTCCAGATGACTTAACTGATTATTGTTGGATAACCATTAGATGTATATCTACTACTGATTGGCTTTTGGCGCTAACCCAATTCAAGATGTCTGCCACTACTAATTTACCTTAAACTGAGCTTAATTTCTAAACCTGTCAATGTTAGAACGTAAATAGTGGGCAGGCTGGTGAGGGGTGAGTGGGCCTGGGAGTCCTCCCCAGAAAATTTTGAATAAAGTAGATGTGATTTTCTGCGTTTTGGTGTATTTTTAACAGGTTGTTAAACATCTACGTTTACCTATATTTGTAAACACTCCACTTCTGTCAAGAATCCTACACCCTCCCCTTACTTCACGGTTCCGAGCAGACTCCTCTCTGCTGAATTCACTGTCCGACTTCAAAATTGAAACCTTCAGGTGCCTCTTATATGTTCATGGCTTCTGCCCGCGTACAACTGCCTGGTTAGCTCCCCCCCCCCACACACACACACGCTTTTAGGGGTGGAGATTTTTTTCAAGGGTAGAAGCAGAAATGCTGTGATATTAGGAAGCTCGTAATTGGCTGTTGTGTTTAAAATGAGTGTTTATGTAATTATTTTCAATTTACATATCCAATATATGTGGATGGGGAGAGGGAAGTCTGGGCCTCCCTTCTTAGGCTGCTACCCCCGCGACCCGACCCCGGATAAGCGGACGAAAATGGATGGATGGATTGATATCCAATATAAATAAAGCTTAAATGAATGAAAAATGTATGTTTTAGTCATTCAAGACAGTCCTATTTGTTCATAACTTTATTATTAGTTAGCAGAGAGTTACTGGAATCAAGCAACAAACTGGACCACACCCTGTTAAAATAAGAGCATTCCCAGATCCTGTTCGGGCAGGATCCAGATCAAATTAAGCCCTGACCTTACCCAACACAACAATGTCTATAACTTACTCAAAACTACAGATAATTGTTTCTGTATCTCAAGATGTCTTAAACAAAATTGGGAAAATGTTTATGTGGAGGGTGTAAATCAATCCTATGATGTATTTATGAATATTTTGGAGGCATTATACAAAAAACATTGTGTACTAAAGAATTATACTGTGAAAAAAATTGAAGATCAACCATGGATGACTAAAGGATTGAGAAATGCATGTAAAAAGATAAATTATTTGTACTCTGTTTTCTTGAAATGTGTACAAGAAGCTGAAGTCAGATATAAAAGGTATAAAAATAAACTTGTAGGTATATTAAGGAAACATAAGAAATAATATTATAGTGATTTAATGAGTAAATGTAATGGTGGCATGAGGGCAACATGGAGTGTTGTAAATAGTGTTTTGAATAAGCAGGTAGTAAAGACAGGTAGTTCACAGAATTTTGTAATAAATGATAAGTAAATCAATGATAAAAAAAGAAATTGTTAATGGATTTAATAAATATTTTGTGAATGTTGGACCTAGCCTGGCAGAAAAAATACCAAGAGTTGACAATAATGTAACCTACTTAATTGAAGGTTGTTCAAACAGTATGTTCCCGAAGAGTACTGATAATGAAGAAATACTGAATATAGTAAACAAATTTTATGGGAAAAAATCCAAAGATTTCATGGATATGGACATGTTTGTAAAAAATACAATGAGTGACGTAATTGAGCCATTCAAATATACGTATATGTAACTTGACTTTTCATCAGGAGTATTTCCAGATCGTATGAAGGTTGCCAACGTAATCCCTCTTTTCAAAAATGGTGATAAAAGTGTGTTCAATAATTGCAGACCGATATCATTATTGCCACAATTTTCAAAGATCTTGGAGAAATTGTTTATCATCAGAATGGATTTATTTGTTGAAAAGCATAATATTCTAGCCAATCAATATGGGTTTAGAGCAGGTAATTCCACATCCATGCCTCTAATGGAATTGACAGAATTAATTACTGCTGTTGATCAAAAACAATGTGGTGTGGGTGTATTTGTTGATTAAAAAAAGGCTTTGACACTGTTGATCACACCATTCTCCTTCATAAGTATGGTATTAGAGGTGTTGCGTTAAAATGGGTACATAGTTATTTGAATGATAGGAAACAATTTGTATTGATGAATGAGGTGAGATCAGAACTCAGCACCATCACATGTGGAGTTCCTCAAGGATCGATATTGGGACCTAAATTATTTCTATTATATAGAAATGATTTGGTAAAGGTTTCTGGACTCATTAAGTGTATTCTTTTTGCTGACGACACTACATTTTTTGGTGTTGGTAATGATATCGAACAGACTTTGAAATTAATGATGACTGAACTTGTTAAAATTAAAAATTGGTTTAAAATTAATAAATTGATGTTAAATTTGGATAAAACAAGTTATAAAACAAGTTACATGATATTTAGTAACAAAAACAAACCAATTGATGTTCCATTTCAAATTGAAGACTCTGTGATTCATAGAGTTCACGAAGTGAGGTTCTTGGGTGTCATCATTGATGATAAATGGTCTTGGAAACAGCATATACGTTTTGTTAAAGCGAAAATATCCAAGTCTATTGCTATATTTTACAGAGTCAGAGATTTTTTGAATGATAAGGCATTGTTTTTGTTTAACACATTCATTGTTCCACATTTAATTTATTGTTAGCATTTGGGGAAAGGTGTGTAAATCAATTACAATGTCTATTTTTATTTTACAGAAAAGAGTTATTAGACTTATTACAAGAAAGCAGTATAATCATCCATCAAATGTATTATTTTGTCAGACGAAACTTTACGATTTAGTCAATTATAATATTTTGTTAGTTATGTATAGAGCACAGAATTATACTATGCCTTCAAATATTCAGAGGTATTTTGTTAAAAGAACGAGTTGTTACTATCTAAAAGGGAAAGATATATTTGTAAAGCCACAAATTAGAACGAGTTTGAGGGGAAGATCAGCCATGGTTCAAGGAGTTGGGTTGTGGAACGGTTTGGAGGATGTTAAAGTGGCTAAATCAATGGCAATATTTAAGCGAATGATTAAGTTTAAATTGTTAAAATCCTATAATTAAATTAGTTTAAGTTAGAAATTGTGTGTTGTATTGAAGGTTAAAAGCTTTGTTAATTTCTTTTGGAAATTAAAGAAATTTGTTGTATGAATTGTTTGTTAGAAAGAAAAGAGGCTGATAAAATAAGATTTTTTTTCTTCATCTGCCGCCTTTCATTTTAAACCTGTGTTTTTCTTTCTTTCTTCTTTTATGTGTATACTGTTATGTATTTTATTATTATAAAATGAATGAATAAACAAATCAAAACAAATCAAATGTGTGGTGGTCATCTTGAACTAAAACGGTCATGGAAGATGTCTAACAATGTGCATTCCTTCAAGGGAGGCCAGGCCTTCAATTTAATGTGAGATAGGAGGTCAATACTAGAGCATATAGCGAGGGTGACTCAGGCACCTGTGCGCTGCACCCGCCTGCTGGAGGTGAGCCCTGTGCCAGAGCCAATCACTGTTCAGGAGGCAGAGACGGTGCATGGATGACTCATTAAGTCGTCATGTGTCTGTTTCACATTCTGACTGTTGGGAAGCAAATTATAGGTGACTAATGCCCCTTTTCCACCGGTCGGCTCGGGTCGGATGTTACGTCATATGTGCGTCGCAGAGACCCCCTTTCATCCTTTTCCACCGGATATTCCGTGCTAAGCCGCGCGAGATTTCCTGAGATTTTCGGGCTGCTTTCAGAGGGGTACTGAGGCGAGCTCACCCGCTCCGGAAGGAGGGAGGAGGAGACGAGAGCTGTTTTTACGGAAGCGAGGGACGCGATCACTGCAGGACTTTTACATGATAAACACGGTAAAAACAATTATTATTTTTTAAATTTATAGCAAAGATGGGTCTTCAGCTGAACGTGTCCTTAATAAAATCACGTACTGCTCAAAACTGCAGGATTTTAAAAAAATAGGTTCGCCACGAGCAACACGCGGCGCGCGGGCGGCTTTATGTCTTTAAATGTAGCTCAATGAACAGATATAAAATATATTTCATAGCTGACTTTAATAGTACGAGGGCTCCTGAGCTTAACCACGCTTTAATATTGTCACGTATGGTCAAATGTGCTGCATTTAAAGTAGTTTCGCTTTGACTTTTTCCAAAACCTGTGTTTGCACAACGAAAATAAATTATAAAAATTCGAATTTTATTTCAAATAACTCCAACAGGATACATTTCGTATATGAACATGTTGTGATCACACTAGATTTTTTTGAAAAATATCAGCTTTGTGGTTTTTGATAGAATTGATAATATGTGAAACAAAGTAGAAAATAATGGACGTAGGTTGACACATTTATGTCTATAAAACATTGAATTTTATTTCAAATAACTCCAACAGGATACATTTCGTATATGAACATGTTGTGATCACACTAGATTTTTTTGAAAAATATCAGCTTTGTGGTTTTTGATAGAATTGATAATATGTGAAACAAAGTAGAAAATAATGGACGTAGGTTGACACATTTATGTCTATAAAACATTGAATTTTATTTCAAATAACTCCAACAGGATACATTTCGTATATGAACATGTTGTGATCACACTAGATTTTTTTGAAAAATATCAGCTTTGTGGTTTTTGATAGAATTGATAATATGTGAAACAAAGTAGAAAATAATGGACGTAGGTTGACACATTTATGTCTATAAAACATTGAATTTTATTTCAAATAACTCCAACAGGATACATTTCGTATATGAACATGTTGTGATCACACTAGATTTTTTTGAAAAATATCAGCTTTGTGGTTTTTGATAGAATTGATAATATGTGAAACAAAGTAGAAAATAATGGACGTAGGTTGACACATTTATGTCTATAAAACATTGAATTTTATTTCAAATAACTCCAACAGGATACATTTCGTATATGAACATGTTGTGATCACACTAGATTTTTTTGAAAAATATCAGCTTTGTGGTTTTTGATAGAATTGATAATATGTGAAACAAAGTCTTTATTGTGTTCTTCTTCTAGTGGTGGCTAGTACTGTAGTAAATAGCTTGAGGAACACTACTGCCACCATGTGGTAAGACGAGTAGGATTCTGGACCCCGCCCACAGAAGGGGTACAAAAAAGCTGTGGAAACAGAACATAGATGTGACCCGACCCGAACTGAGCCGACCTGAGCCGATCCAACCCGAGCCGAGCCGAGCGGTGGAAAAGAGGCATTAATGTTTTTTCCCTGTACTTTCTGGTGCACTGCCAGGTCATGCACTGAGCTAAAAGGCAGAAATGTGGTCTGTCAGATGGAGGCCGCCACTAATTGTTCATCTCAAACCTGTGCATGCTTCTTTTTTTTTTCTCTTTTTTTTTAATCTTCAGGAGACAACCACCCACCACTTTTAAAAATACAAGGTACATGGTTGACAGTATTCACAACAATAGACTTAAAGCATCTACAGGAGTCATGCATTAATATGATGGGCAGAGAAGAGACTGGGATTAGCTGTACACTCACACACACACAAAGTGCAAAACACAAACAATCTAGGGCAGCTATTCCAAATCCAATTGTTGTGAACATGAAGCCAGCTAGTTTCAGGCAGTGGGGTGAGTTTGGCCCACACATACCAATTAGGCATGTTTCCAAAGCAATACAGCACAATGCTGCCCGGAGGACTGCAGCAGAACAAGACTTTGATTTCCCTCAATGTGATAGTAATTTCATATTACTCTGAAAAGTAACACGAGGCTTGAGTCCCGAGATGAGCAGCTATAAGGCTAATTCTCGCCTGGTCACTTGCATGCAATTTCTTTAACAACTAAATATGTTTGACAAGGTATTAGAAAGTAGATGTTTGATACATGTGCATCCTCTGACAAGAAGGATGCCTCTTTCATTTTCCCATGGCATCTTCCTTTAGCTTCATCAACCACTTGCTTTTGATCAGTTAGTGTCTCTTATTCTTTGCTACCAACGGCCTCCCCTTCATCCCACACGTCTGAGCGTAATGGTTGCATCTGGGATGGAAAATCAAGGCCATAACTGAGATTGCAGCCTGTGGTCTTCACGCCGACTAAACGCTGTCGAGTCCCACCGCAGCACGTCAGACAGATTGAGGAATAGGGAGGGAGGAGGTGAGTAATGAGAGCCAGGAGATTTACTCTATTTAAATGGAGTGCAGGATTGTTTACCTTCTACTTGTTATGTTGGGTGGCAGACTGCTAATGAGAGGAGGTGTCGTTCTTTTGCAACATTTTTTTCATCCTTCAGGTATTTATGCCATTTGTGGGCCACACAAATCTTATTTTATGCTACGTCGTTTGGAATGATAGTTCGGAGCTTTTGAAGTAGGGTTCTGTAGAAATGTTATGAACAGTTAGTATCTTACCTGTTATAGATATAGTTAAATGGATGGATGTTTTTCAGTTGTTTATAGGAATGGTGGGACTTTCAGCGTATTCCTGCCAGAATATCCTTGTTGTGCTAAACTGACAATGTTTGTGAATACATTTTAAAACAATTTATACTGAACTTGTTTTTGGACAGCAAAGGTACCATATTTTTTCTTGTATAAGTCGCAGCTTTTTTTGCATGAATTAGCATGCCCTGCAATTTATGCAGTGAAGCAATTTATTTATTTTGGTTTTCCCATATTTTTAACCCAATTTTTGGATGAGATCTGATGATTTCATTCAATCTAACATGGAAAATATCAAACCATTTTCAGTCACTAGAGGGCGCTTGACTAATATGGCAAGCCAAGTGTCTCATTAATGGGAAAAAACTCTCTTAATTAGACACTTGGCTTGCCATACAGAGCCACCTTCGTCTCGTTGCGAAGCACCTGGAGCAAACGTCAAATCAGCTGCATTTCTCGGTGCCGCCCTGGCAAAATGCAGCTGATTTGAACATTAAAGTGCATTTATTAAGGAAAAGTTTAACTGAGACACACCTTTGCTATAATTGGAGCAAATAAATAATTGTTTTTAAGTGTTAATTTGTAAAATTCTTGTTAAAGTCCTACCGTGCACACTCTCATAGCCGCCATTTAGCAGCCAACTTTTTTTTTTTTCACAACACTGGCCCACGTTTCCGAGTAGTCAACAGTGATGCATAACAAATGCGACGCGTCAGCGGTGGCGCATAATAGATGCAACTTAAATGGCAAAGCAACATATTTATCTCTTTTTTTTCCCCATTTTATTTGACATATCTGCACTGATGCGACTTATACAGTGAAAAGTATGGTACAAGTTTGTCTGGGGCTTGCTCACCCCAAGCACTTGCTAGTCACTTTGGTCAGAATTAAACTCTGTTTCTCTTCTTTTTTTTTAATAGAGAGAAAGGAAAGAGTAGAAAGTAAGACAACCAAACACAACAATTATCCACAAAATGAGCACAAGGTAAACACACCCAACCTCCGTCCGCAATCCTGCAAAACGCATGACAGAACACAGCTGTAAGAATTATGAGGAGGTCAATATTAATACTGACCTCTTTATCTTAATTAATTTACTTATTCAGATTGAATAGTAAATGTTCACGGATTCTGTTCTTTTTCAGTTTACCCAATATTTCTGTGGTCTTTATGATGGATAAATAAACAGAGCCATTAAGTGACAATGGACATTAACTTAGTTTGGTATGCCAGGCGACACTACCATTTATTTAAAATAAATCAACTAAATTAACACCATTACACTTGATTGACATGATTTCACTTTCTTTCAATTCAAATACGTCAGCACACTTAAATTTAACACAACAGACATAAATATTAGATGTTAAGCATATTTAGTCTGTGGGCTCTTTAACTTAAAAAATATAGTTTCCAGCTTAGATTGAGAGGGAAAAGAGATAGGAGGAAAGATTTAAGAAGAAATTATCCTGAGCATGATACCAGAGTGACACTTCTCATCCGACTTCTGCTAAAATCCAAGTACGTTTTGTAAACAGCTCTTTACCTTTTGACGACTGCCCGGTAAGAGGGACGACCTTGTAGCCTTTCAGATGCACGGATTCTTGTGGGAACCAGTACGATACCTTCAAGCAAGGTTCTGGTTTACGTTTTCCAACGTCTCCTGGTTTTGCTTGGTCATCAGAGAATATGTCAGCTTCAGGCCTCTGACTTCAAGATAAACTTATTCCAGGAAGGAATAGACAAGTTCTTGATCTTACGCTTGTTCGAAGTAGACTCATAACAGCCTGTTATCAGTCCTTAGCTGAAGACGCCGGTCGTTAGCTCTTGACCACACGTGTCCAGCTCTTGGGAAAGTTCACATCTCTTGAAGTTCCCAGCAACTCTCTCAGACTCTTGCCGACTCTGAAGTCTCAGCAAAAGCTTAGCACTAGTACTTAAGGAAGGACCAGTCGAGGAGTTCATTTGTCTTATCATACCCAAGGTTAAAGCCAGCAGCAGAGAGAAATGTTTAGGAAAAAAGACAGATAACGCTGGAGCCCTGCTCATGAGACTGTCTCTGAGTTTCTAAACAAAACCGTCCGGTCTCTGTGACCCGAAGGCTTCACCTTTAAACACAGCAGTGAACACAGTTTAACTCTTACAGAATGACACAGCTTAAAAGCACACATCATGAAAATGACAAAAGTTATTCTTTTGATCACATTAGAATAAAATCAAAGATAGAAATAGTCTCTTTTGGTGACTATATTTATCAGATTATAGCTAAATGAATGATTTTGTAGTAAATGTCTTGCTTTACTGAGTGGTCAGTAAAGGTCATCACTGGACAGTTCAAAAACCTTAATTTGACCCTGGGTAGGTCCATTACACAGCAACAAAACACACATTCATAAAGACTAATAATATTCATGACCTTGCAGTAGATTTCCATAAATAAACATACCCATACCTACAAATATAAATACAGTATACATACATATACTGTACATTCATATCACATATCCATCTACAGTATATATCTGCATATGATATCTACAAGCCCAAAACCAGAAAAGTTGGCACGTTGTGCAAATCGCAAATAAAAACAGAATACAATGACTTGCAAATCTTTTTCAACCCATATTCAACTGAATAGAATGCAAAGACAATATATTTAATGTTCGAACGGAGAAACTTTATTTTGTTTTGCAAATAACCATTAACTTAGAATTCAATGGCAGCAACACATTGCAAAAAAGTTGGCACAGGGACATATTTACCACTGTGTTACATCGCCTTTCCTTTTAACAACACTCAGTAAACGTTTGGGAACTGAGGAGACCAATTTTTGAAGCTTTTCAGGTGGAATTCTTCCCCATTCTTGCTTGATGTACAGCTTAAGTTGTTCAACAGTCCGGGGTCTCCGTTGTCGTATTTTACGTTTCATAATGCGCCACACATTTTCAATGGGGGACAGGTCTGGACTGCAGGCAGGCCAGGGGAGGACCCGCACTCTTTTGCTACGAAGCCACGCTGTTGTAACACGTGCAGAATGTGGCTTGGCATTGTCTTGCTGAAATAAGCTGGGGCGTCCATGAAAAAGACGTCGCTTGGATGGCAGCATATGTTGCTCCAAAACCTGTATGTACCTTTCAGCATTAATGGTGCCTTCACAGATGTGTAAGTTACCCATGCCTTGGGCACTAATGCACCCCCATACCATCACAGATGCTGGCTTTTGAACTTTGCGCCTATAACAGTCCTGATGGTTCTTTTCCTCTTTGGTCCGTAAGACACGACGTCCACAGTTTCCAAAGACAATTTGAAATGTGGACTCATCAGACCACAGAACACTTTTCCACTTTGCATCAGTCCATCTCAGATGAGCTCGGGCCCAGCAAAGCCGGCGGCGTTTCTGGATCTTGTTGATGAATGGCTTTTGCTTTGCATAGTAGAGCTTTAACTTGCACTTACAGATGTAGCGACGAACTGTAGTTACTGACAGTGGTTTTCTGAAGTATTCCTGAGCCCATGTGGTGATATCTTTTACACACTGATGTCGGTTTTTGATGCAGTACCGCCTGAGGGATCGAAGGTCACGGGCATTCAATGTTGGTTTTCGGCCTTGCCCCTTACGTGTAGTGATTTCTCCAGATTCTCTGAACCTTTTGATGATATTACGGACCGTAGATGGTGAAATTCCTAAATTCCTTGCAATAGCTCGTTGAGAAAAGTTGTTCTTGAACTGTTCGACAATTTGCCCACGCATTTGTTCACAGAGTGGTGACCCTCGCCCCATCCTTCTATGTGGATGACTGAGCATGTCAAGGAAGCTGCTTTTATACCCAATCATGGCACCCACCTGTTCCCAATTTGCATGTTCACCTGTGGGATATTCCAAATAAGTGTTTGATGAGCATTCCTCAAATTTCTCTGTCTTCTTTGTCACTTGTGCCAGCTTTTTTGAAACATGTTGCAGGCATCAAATTCCAAATGAGCTAATAATTGCAAAAAATAACAAAGTTTACCAGTTCGAACGTTAAGTATGTGGTCTTTGCAGTGTGTTCAATTGAATATAGGTTGAAAAAGATTTGCAAGTCATTGTATTCTGTTTTTATTTGCGATTTCCACAACGTGCCAACTTTTCTGGTTTTGGGCTTGTACATATACATCCCTGCATCCATTTGTGTGTGGTTGTGAGCATGCATAAGTGAATAAGGTTCCTCCAATAGAACATTCAGTAGCGACCGTGAAGCATCAGAGATCCGCCCCCCCAAGGCCCGAGGCAGACGAAGGGGCAATCAAAGCCTAAGACCCCAAGAAGGACCCCGAGCCCAGAGTCCCCAGGGTCACCCGAACAGGACGAGCCACTCACCCACTCCCCAGATCCGACCAAGGGGGAGAACTGGACGAGCCCCACCAGCGACTACACACAATGACCCCCGGGGGGCCAACAGCGACAAACCCACCGGCCCCCGCCGGAGCCCGCCGCACTGACGTAGCCCCAGGCCCGGGCACCGAGGCCCGGGCACCGGGGACGCCCACCCCTCAGGCCCAGACCCGATAGGACCAGAGGACCCGAGCTCCACCAGGCAGCCACCAGGCCGAGCCGACCCACGCCCAAGCGCCCAACCCCAGAAGGCGACAGCAAGGGCCCCCAACACGCCCGCGGGCAAAGGGACACCCACCCGGGGGCCACGTGACAGGAGCGCGACACCAAGTAGCCTCAGATGTAACAGAGAGGGGGCAGTCCAAATCCCAGTCTGATAATTAGACATTCATACACAGACACACTCACTCAGACCCACCCTCATCCTCACTCACACAAAGACAAACAATAACGACACGTTCCATTCATAATCCCGATGCACACTCTATACCCCCTAGGTCCAAGACATGTACCTGCCCCCTTCATGGGGTGTAGCCCACACCCAAGCCCAGGAGGTAGGCCCATTAATTCTGGGCTGGAGAGTAGCCAACATCCAAGATCCGGCCCAACCACCGCCCTGCCGACAGGACAGGACACCCGAGCCCAAGCAGTCCCAGGGAGAGTGCAATGCCAGCCCCGCCCACGGCTAACCCCCAGGCCCGAACCCTCCCATAGTCCAGGACAACCCCCGAAGGCCCACCTCCAGAATGCCCGCTAGGCAACCAGGGGGGTGAGAGAGAAAAAAAAGAAGAAAAAATAATAATAATTTTACAAATCTAGACCCCGACATACACCTCCCCGTCCCCAAATGTGCTGTTGGTGTGTGTTGCTGTAAAGTGCATTTAAAAAGGTAAGAGAAGGAGCAAAGGCTTGTCTAAATGCATAATTGTGAGTGAGGATAGGCACGGGGGGCGAGAGTGTTGTCATCCCGCCACCCATAACCATAGTGCTCACTTCAATTCCTATATATGAATTTTATGAGGATGTTTATGAGTGAATGTCTAAAGTGTATAATAAAATTGAGTCCCATGTGGTTCTGAACAACAGAGATGTAAAAACGTTGCAGCACACCCGAGTCTCAAAATCCCTACATGTATTAATTTGAGATGAAGAGGGCAGAGGTGCGTGGTGAGGGATGGGGAGAAAATATCTGCAGGAACAATGCTCCCGCAGCGAGTCAGCTCCCCCGCTGACCCTACAAGCCCCCCCTCCCAGTTCGCCAAGGTCCACCCCATGAGCGAGGCAAAAAAAACACCTCTCCAACCGCCAGACCATTGAGCCAAAGACCAGAGAGGGACACGGCCCCGAGGGCCGCCAACAACACAACCAACAGCCCACATCCACCAGGGCCGCCCAGACCCCTACGAACCGCAGTCAGCCCCCCGACCAAGAGGACACAAGATCCCACATGGACGACACGGCCAAGAGTGCCCGCCCAACCACCAACAGAGCCAGGAAGCACCGAGAGCGGGCCCCAAGCAGGGCCCGCACACCGGCCATGCATAGTCCCAGACCATTATCAAGGACATCCACTTAGTCCCCACCCCAGAAGAAATACTACACCCACCCTTCACTCTAACATCTTTCAGAACACATAACACACTAGACACCCAGGCTGGGTCACACTGCCCCCTCCCATGGGCCACCAGTCACGCCCCCAGACACCCAACCCCCAGCACATGAACCCCCAGCCCACCAGCGAGCCGAGGGCCCCCGGCCAGGGCCGGGCACCAGAGCGTGAGCCAGCCCATAGCCCGGCGACCCGCCTGCCAGAGCCCAAGACCCCCGACCCCCACCAGGCCCAAGCCCGGGGACGACACGTCCCCAGAATCCCAAGCTCCCGGCGCCCACCCCGAAGCCACCCCAGCACAGCCGGGTCACCGACCGACGACCCATGACCGCCGCCCCCGACCACCCGAGGGCCCGCATGCCGCCCCCAGCAGACATCCCCCAGAACCCCCGGTCCTCCCCAGGTCGAAGGCAGTGTCCTCCCCGCCCAAACAGCCCCAACCCCCCGGCGCCCCAAACCCCAACCTCCCCCCACACCAGCCCCAAAGCCCCACAAGGCCAGATCCCAGACCCCCCACCCTCACTACGTAACGGAGCCGATCAAAGAGTGCCAGATAGATTGATCCGATGTGTCGGCAGATGCTGTTTCAAGACTAATATGGTCTAACAGAAGATTTTTATACTGATTAATGCTAAGATTATTTTTATTTTTCCAATTTATGAGTATGGTTTTCTTTGCGATGCATAAGGCAGTGAAAAGCATACAGGATCTATTATTTTCTAGTATAACATCTTCAAAGATACCCAATAAGCAAACAGATGGAGAGCGAGGGATATTACATTTCAAACATGTTATGTTCTATGTTTCTACCCTTTATGCCTTTAATATCAGCACTTTGCCTTATTGTTGCTGCTAAAGTTTCAATAAAAATAGCAAATAATGCTGGTGAAAGTGGGCAACCTTGCCTGGTGCCCCTCTGTAAACAGAAGCTTGAAGATATTGATTATTTGTCCTGACGCACGCTGTTGGTGAACTATATAATATTTTTAACCAGTTAATGAAGTAATTCCCAAATCCAAATTTATTTAAGGTAGCAAATAAGAAATTCCAATTTACTCTATCGAATGCTTTTTCAGCATCTAAAGAAAAAATAGCTGTTTCAATATTTTTAAAATACGAATACTCTATTACATTATATAATCTTCGTGTATTTGTGTTTGAGTGTCTTCCTTTTATGAATCCGGTTTGGTCTGGATGTATAATAACAGGAGTTATCTTCTCTAGTCTTTTAGATAAGACTTTACAAATTATTTTAACATCAACATTAATAAGAGAGATTGGACGATAACTGGTAGGTAATACTGGGTCTTTGCCTGGTTTTAATAAGAGACTAATGTTGGCTGAATTCATATGTGTTGGTAGCCTGCCATTTTCTTCTGACTCAAGTAGCACTCTATAAAATATTGGTTCCAGTATGTCCCAGAATTTTTTATAGAATTCTACTGGATATCCATCAGGACCTGGAGATTTCTTATTAGGCATGCTTTTAATTGCTTCATGGAGCTCATCTGATGTTAATGGTGAGTCTAGTTTTGATGATTGACTAATATCTAGTTTTGGAAGTGTTACTTTCTCCAAGAATTCATTAATATCCTCATTAGATGGATTTATTTGTGGAGTGTATAGAGTTTTATAGAAATCTTTAAAAACATTGTTTACTTTTCCCTCATCATGAATTATATTTCCATTTTTATCTTTAATACCATATATATATGTTTTTTCTTTGTTTAATTTGAGTTGATTAGCTAAAAAGTTCCCTGATTTATTACCGTATTCAAAATGGTCTAATCTAAGTCTTTGTATCAAGAATTTATTTTTCTTATCAATATATAAATTTAGTTCTAATTTTAATTTGCATAGCTTTTGCTGTGTTTCCTCATCTTGTAGACCTTCTAATAATTTAATTGATTTCTCTAATTCCTCAATAGCCTACGTTTATTTTCTTTTTTCTTTTTATTTGTTGAATAGGATATTATTTTACCTCTCATGACTGTTTTACCAGCCTCCCAAAGTGTACATACTGATATTCCTGGCAAGTCCATCCATCCATCCATCCATCCATCCATCCATCCATCCATCTTCTTCCGCTTATCCGGGGTCGGGTCGCGGGGGTAGCAGCCTAAGTAGGGAGGCCCAGACTTCCCTCTCCCCAGCCACTTGGAGCAGCTCCTCCGGGGGAATCCCAAGGCGTTCCCAGGCCAGCCGAGAAACATAGTCCCTCCAGCGCGTCCTGGGTCTTCCTCTGGGTCTCCTCCCGGTGGGACATGCCCGGAACACCTCACCAGGGAGGCGTCCAGGAGGCATCCTAACCAGATGCCCGAGCCACCTCAACTGGCTCCTCTCGATGTGGAGAAGCAGCGGCTCTACTCCGAGTCCCTCCCGGATGACTGAGCTTCTCACCCTATCTCTAAGGGAGAGTCCAGCCACCCTGCGGAGAAAACTCATTTCAGCCGCTTGTATCCGAGATCTTGTTCTTTCGGTCATAACCCAAAGCTCATGACCATAGATGAGGGTGGGAACGTAGATCGATCGGTAAATTGAGAGCTTTGCCTTTTGACTCAGCTCTCTCTTCACCACGACAGACCGGTACAGCGCCCGCTTCACTGCGGACGCTGCACCTATCCGCCTATCGATCTCACGCTCCAGTTTTCCCTCATTCGTGAACAAGATCCCGAGATACTTAAACTCCTCCACTTGGGGCAGGACCTCCTCCCCGACCCGGAGAGGGCATGCTACCCTTTTCCGGCTCAAGACCATGGCCTCGGATTTGGAGGAACTGATCCTCATCCCGGCCGCATCACACTCGGCTGCAAACCGCTCCAGTGAAAGTTGTAGATCACGATCTGATGAAGCCAGTAGGACCACATCATCTGCAAAAAACAGAGAAGCGATTCTAAGGTCACCAAAACGGATCCTCTCAACACCTTGGCTGCGCCTAGAAATTCTGTCCATAAAAGTTATGAACAGAATCGGTGACAAAGGGCAACCTTGGCGGAGTCCAACTCTCACTGGAAACGAGCCTGACTTACTGCCGGCAATGCGGACCAAGCTCTGACACCGGTCGTACAGGGACCTAACAGCCCTTATCAATGGGCCTGGTACCCCATACTCCTGGAGTACCCCCCACAGAACCCCCCGAGGGACGCGGTCGAATGCCTTTTCCAAGTCCACAAAGCACATGTAAACTGGTTGGGCAAACTCCCACGCGCCCTCCAGGACCCTGCTGAGGGTGTAGAGCTGGTCCAGTGTTCCACGACCAGGACGAAAACCACACTGCTCCTCCTGAATCCGAGGTTCGACTATCCGACGGACCCTCCTCTCCAGAACCCCTGAATAGACCTTACCAGGGAGGCTTAAGAGTGTGATCCCCCTATAGTTGGAACACACCCTACGGTCCCCCTTTTTGAATAGGGGAACCACCACCCCAGTCTGCCAATCCAAGGGAACTGCCCCCGATGTCCACGCGATATTGCAGAGTCGCGTAAGCCAACATCCAGAGCCCTAAGGAACTCAGGGCGAATCTCATCCACCCCTGGAGCCCTGCCACCGCGGAGCTTTTTAACCACCTCGGTGACCTCAGCTCCAGAGATTGGAGAGCCCGACCCAAAGTCCCCAGGCTCCGCTTCCTCAGTGGAAGACGTGCCAGTAGGATTGAGGAGGTCTTCGAAGTACTCCGCCCACCGACTCACAACATCCCGAGTTGAGGTCAACAGCACGCCATCCCCACCATAAATGGTGTTGGTCGCGTACCGCTTTCCCCCCCTGAGACGCCGGATGGTGGACCAGAATCGCCTCGAAGCCGTACGGAAGTCATTCTCCATGGCCTCTCCGAACTCCTCCCACGCCCGAGTTTTTGCCTCAGCAACCACCCGAGCCGCATGCCGCTTGGACTGTCGGTACCTATCTGCTGCTTCCGGGGTCCCACAGGCCAAAAAGGCCCAATAGGACTCCTTCTTCAGCCTGACAGCATCCCTCACCGCCGGTGTCCACCACCGGGTTCGAGGGTTGCCACCACGACAGGCACCAACAACCTTGCGGCCACAACTCTGATAAGCTGCCTCGACAATAGAGGCGCGGAACATGGCCCAGAGATTTTGTTCTTTTGGTTGAGATCCATTTCCCCCAACCATATGTGAGGGATGGACCAGAGATAGACCAATAAACCAGCAGCTTTGTTTTTTTTTGAAAACCACATCACTTCTACAAATACAATTTTCTCAACCGGTTCCTCCTAAATCTTTCTGACATGGGGAACCAGGGGGTCCTAGAGACTCTGACCCACTGACACTGGAGACTTCAATCCTGTAGGTGTCACTGGAGACTCTGAGCCTTCAGGTGACACTGGAGAGGCAGACTATTTCACTGTCTGTGTTTGCAAGGCTAGAAATGAAGGAGATGGTTGATCTGACACCAAACACCAATCTGTCCTAAAGAGTAACTTAGCCCTGGAGAGTGACTGAACTAAAGAAAATGGCTCAGTGACAACTTTGGATGAGGGTCCAGGTCTGAAGAAAACCCAGCTCTTAAGAGTGACTGGACTCAGGAGGCATGGCTGAACTCTAAATGCCTGCAGGGTGCTGAGAGTTGGTAATGCTCTGGCAAGTGGCTGAACTATGATGTAATTTTCAGCACTTTATTGTTTATCCAAACAGATCTCAAATTAGTCTTCAAGGCTCAATGTGATTTATCTGTATAAATAAAGGTTGAATGAATGAATGAATGAATGAATGAACACTGGAGGATGACAAGGTTCTTGACAGTGGCAAGGTGCTGGAGACAAAGAGGTACTTTACCAAATGGGATCCTTCTTCTTGGCATACAGAGGTTTTATGGTAGTACCACAGAAGGGAGATCTCTTCTCCTCACCCACCAAGAGACAACAAGGGAAAGATTTCAAGCTCCAGGCTGTAGTTGAAAGGCTGACGTCTTGTTGATGGAGCTTCTTCTTCTTTCGGCTTTTCCTTTTCAGGGGTCGCACAGCGAGTCATCCTCCTCCACCTCACTCTGTCCTCTGCATCCTCTGTCCTCACTCCAACTAGTCTTGTTGTTGGAGCGCTCGCCTGAAACCTACTCTACAGGATGATGCAGCGGGCTTTACCCCACCGATCTGTTTCTATGTGCGACCTTGTCTGCTTTTCTGGCCAAAAACTTGGAAACATTGATGAGTTTGGGGGTTTCCTCTTTGGATCAGTGCATTATATCACAGTCAGTAGAAGGTGAGAATAGAGAATCCAGATCAGTGTGAGTAAAGGATCACAAAGCCTGTTAGTTTAAGAGAGTAACGTCCTGCTTTTTTTGCTGACTGGACTACAGTTTCATAACTTCTACCAAACCTCTGAGTGCCTCAATATTTACATTAGTTGTGAAAAGAAACGCACACAAAGTCTGAAAGGCTCAGGCCTCAGCCTCAAAAAGGGCACCCTCATCTGTAATGTGTACTCGTGTTTGTAATCCGTCCGGTAAGTGATGTTTAAAAGTAATAAATGAGAGGCAATGGGCAGCTGTCCTCTGCTTCACTTCACACAAACTTTAACTTTAGTAATACATTTGGGGTAAACTTTGGGAAAATTGCCAGGAAACAACACATCCTCTGAGATGGAAGCACTTCAGTCTGAAGGTCCTAACTCTTGAAGCTCTCCACAAAAAGTAATGCAACAGGAAATGACAAGGTTCTTCTGAGTCAACAATAGAAGAAAAATCCCCCATTTATCTCTTTTTGCCTCCTGTTATGGTTGTAAAAAAAAAAAAAGCATAGCTCAGCACAGCTACAAAGATCGCAAAGAATCACCTAAAAAACACAAACCCAGCCGAAATACGGTTAATTTAGATGTTTTACTATTTCACTCTGTTTACTTCAGCTAGAGAAAACACAAAGCAGCCCCCAAGGTTTGTGAGTTTCTTAAGTAAATCCACACCCAGATATATCCAATCAGGTTTATCAGTGTAATACTAAAATATATATATAGTTTTATAGTCCCAATAAAGAAAAAGACAAAACCAGAAGATAACTGATAAGTGAGATGAAACAACGAAAGGTTTATTGAATGATCACAATGATAGAAAAACATAGTTAGAGACTAAACAAAAGTGTCTTGTAGAAAGAAACTGAGTAAAACTGTATGTGTGTCTATAT
>JBBPBX010001188.1:0-12067 GCA_038048925.1 Garcialebias charrua | reverse complement strand
ATATATATGCATATATATATATATATATATATATATATAGACACACATACAGTTTTACTCAGTTTCTTTCTACAAGACACTTTTGTTTAGTCTCTAACTATGTTTTTCTATCATTGTGATCATTCAATAAACCTTTCGTTGTTTCATCTCACTTATCAGTTATCTTCTGGTTTTGTCTTTTTCTTTATTGGGACTATAAAACTATATCCACAATATTCCTACGCCCCATGATGCCTTGCGCGAATTATGGGAACGACTTCCGCCTGAAGTGAGAGCAGCAGTTAAAGCCCAGTCTACTGGCTGTATTTTTCACTTTTGTTTTTTTGTTTTGTTTATTTCTAATTAATTGCAACGGTTACTTCGTGTTGGGTTAGTGGGTGTTGCTGTCGGGTAGACGTTTGTTCAAAGCGCAGTTTTCACTTCATCCCAAAAATAAGTAAACGTGAAGGATTTATCTCCATCGGACGAGCTGACAGCTGCCCCTCCTCTGCCTGATCTGCTCCCGAAGACGTCGTGTTCAGATCACGTTTTCTCCGGTAAACAAAATATTCTACATAAATCATTTTGTGAAACAATTTCAGAACAATGTGAGAGTATAATTTTCTCTGTGTTGGAGCTGTTGTTGTTTTTTTCTTCATGATTTAGCACCGTCTACTAGCTGTGGTTAGCTTAGCATGTAGCGTTAGCATCTGTTAAAGTATTTACTAAACAAATCTGTGGATAAATAATATAACTACATGTGTGTGTAATACATTTACATATGCTGTGTGTATGTGTATACTGTATGCACACTATATATACAGTATATACATACATACTGCACATACATACTGTACTGTAGTACTGTTTTGATTGTAGGTCCCTGTTACTCTCATGTGAATAAAGCAGTGGGATGCTGTTTGTACAGAAAATATTCCATAACACAAGTTCATCTTTTGGTTATTACTACATTTGTTCTATTGAAATATTTATTTTTTCAGGAAGGCCTGCACACAAGTCACAGACTGGTCTCCCACGCTGAAGTTGACAGACACACTTACTCTGAGACGCAGGAGCAGAAGAACAAGTAATGACACAAGCACCTGGCACAATAATTCAAAAATATTAAAGTAAATCTAAGATAAAATTACTGAAATCAATATAAAATTGAACATTACAGTATATCTTTGTGAATGAGTAAAAAATGTAGGAGCAACTGTATTTATTCTTTCTACTTTGAGTAGCAAACTTGGTCTTATTTTAGACTTTGTGATGCAAACATGACAGTTTTATTCTTTTTTTAAGGTACAGACGAGTGAAGGGCCAAGTTCCATCGTCTTGGATTCCGGAGGGGTTTGCTGCTTGCGCCAGTCGTCCAGTGGTCGTCCAGTGGTCGTCCAGTGGTCGTCCAGTGGTCCCACATGATTAGGAATCTGTTCCAGTTTGTTTAAAATCAGAAACTGCCCATCATTTCTTGTTGAGTGTATTTGACCTGGTATTTATTCTTGTATTTATTCTGCAGCCAATCATTTTCATTAAAAGACATCAAATCACCCACAGTTCTCATATTGTATTCAGTTTCAAATGTTTTTAGTTTATTCATTCATTCATTCAACCTTTATTTATACAGGCTTGCCTCGTTGAGCCACGGGGACTCATTTACAAGAGGGACCTGTCTCACTCACACCCAGAGTCAATTTAGAGTTAACAATCAGCCTAAAATTTATAATTATAGCTTTTATTCTTATCAATCTCCTCCTGGAGGAGGAACCACAGCAACATGCATGTTTTTAAGTTTTGTACTTGTCAATAAAAAACTAAACTGGTAAGTTGCCAAAAAAACAATCACATCTAGTGTTTTTATTTGCAGTAGAACTTCTCATTAGACATTAAACAATGTATCTTATTGAAATAAAGAAGGTGAAACACAGCAACACCAAATGCACTTCAAACGCAGATTTATTTATAGAAATTATATTTTCACTCATTTGTTGCTGTGGTACATAACTGCACACAAACTTCTGGACCAACTGGAGCTTCATCCATCCCTGGACCAACTGGAGTGTCATCCATCCCTGGACCAACTGGAGCTTCATCCATCCATCCCTGGAACTCACCTTATGCAGAAATATAACAGAAAGGAGGAAAAGAAAAGTACAGTATACAAACATTAGGGTTCATTTATGAACACACACAAACACACCTAGATTATATATAAAAGAAACCCACGCACACACACACACACACCTATATTATATATATATATAAATAAACACAACAGACACCTATATTATATATACAGTATAAATAAATATACACAGACAGCATACATACAGTATATAGGTGCGTGTGTTTATTTGCCAGTTATGCACGAAAATATTAGTATCATTTAATCACTGACTACATAAAATCATTAAACTAAAAGCTGTCTCTTAAATCATACCTGGTGTTCTCGATCCTCTGGAGGATACAGAGTCTTTTTTCAGGTGGTTTCTCGTAGCCCAGCCACAAAGAAGGATGCAGGTTTTTGTTTTCGGAGCATGTTCAACACACACTAGTTGCAGCCACAAATTCAGCTTCGTCTGATTATTCTTACAGCCACGAACAGCGCAACAGGTACCAGAGCTCCTCAAGACATCTTCGTGACAATATTAGCTCAAAATAACAGAAAACAGAACTTTAACAGAACTTCTACGATGCGCACAGATAAACAAGTAAACAACGAGGAGCCAATGCAGAAATTCTACTTCCGGGGTCAAAACGGAAGTAAGTCCCATAATCGCAAATACAGTGCCACCTTCAGGAATATTGTGGATTGGAAAAACTCTGAGACACATGTTTAATGTCAGAAAGCGGTGTACTCCATGTTCTTTCACACGTACTCAAATAAAGTTGATTACATAAGCAATGATAGCAAATACAAAACAAAAAATAAAAAGTTGGTGAAATTAGATTGAAACGCACAATTATAAAGAAATAATAATAATACTGCATCCTGCCGCAAGAGCCTCCAGCGCATTGTGAGAGCAGCTGAGAAGATAGTCGGCACCTCCTTCCCCTCACTGCAGGACTTACACAGCAAACGCCTCACTCGGAAAGCCCACCGCATGGCAGGTGATCCCACACACCCACTACACAGCCGCTTTAGACTGCTGCCATCAGGGAGGAGACTGAGGAGTCTCCAGGCTCGAACCAGCAGACTGAGAGACAGCTCTGTTCATCAGGCAGTCAGGATGCTAAACACTCTGCCTGCTCTGCCCCCCCTCCCATTTGAACTGCCTTAACACTAAAACTTTCTCACACATTACCACACAACACAAAGATTTTAACACTGGACTCTGTGTCATCAAACGGTTTATTCACTAAGCTCTCGGTCATGTGCTCATACAGTTTGCACTACTTCTCATACTTGCACTAATGTTTGTATTACATCACTGCCTATAATCATAATACTGTTTACATTCTCTGTTTACATTTATTAATACTGTTTACTTTTATTACTACTGCTTACATGTAACTACTACTGTTTACATTTACACTACTCTAATATCTACACCACTGCTGATACATATACAATGTGCTCTGAACGGTCTTATTTAGGGATGCCCAATGTGCCTTACTGCATATGCCACTTTTTGCCTCTATAACAACATCAACTACTACCTCATACATATACTGTGTACATTAACTCATACGCTGCTTTGCCACTTTGCAAATGTCAATGCTAGAAACCTTTAGTTTATTTTAGTTATACTTTTTATACTCTTTTTTTATACTAGTATGCAAAAACTCAGGACAGTATTATGTTCATTAAATGTTTAATGTTTTAGTTTTAGAGTTGGTGTAAATTTTCATACTCTTATTCCACTATGCAAAAAAACTCAGGACAGTGTTAGTTTTACTATTTTATGCTTATGTCAATTATTATATGTTTCAGTGTTTCAATGTTTAGATGTTTACTGTTGCACCGAGGGACTGAGAGAAACGCAATTTCGGTCCTGTGTATGTCCTGTACAGTACATATTGCAGATCTGACAATAAAGTTGACTTTGACTTTGACTTTGAAATGCGAGTGTGCTACCTGGCCACATGGTTGATGACGGGGGAGAAGTTGGTGGGTCCATAGAGTTGAACGGACTTCAAGCTTTGGTAGTAGGCTTCCATCACACCATCAATACCAGTACAGTATGGGTTCTGGGGATTTCCATTCTGGAGAGACACAACCAGTTGGACTAATCTGAGAGGCCTTCAGCTAGGGAACACAGGAAGGAGTAATGTTTTCCTCAAAGTCGAAGCCTCCAGACTGAACCAAAGCTTGTTGCACAAAACTTTATTCTATGTCTTACATCCATGCATCCAGTTCACCGCCACTTATCCATGGTCAAGTTTGGAGGCATCAAGTCCAGGAGAGAAACCCAGACATCAGTCTCTACAGCAACACTCTCCTGGGAGATCCTAAAGTGTTCCCAGGCCAAAGAAGATACATAATCCCTCCAGCAAGTTCAGGGTTTGCTTAGGGGTCCCCTCAAAGTGGGACATACCCTCCAAAGAAAGGTGCCCTAATCAGATGTCTGGATCACCTCAGCTGACTCTTTCTGATCCATGCTCCCCCAAAATGATGGCGTTCTTCCCCTTATCTGTATCTTACCTTGTATCAGTGATCTCTGTCATGCTATGGGTGAGTTGGAGTACATAGATAGACCAGTGAGTCAGGGGCTTTACCTTTTGACTCAGCTCTTTCATTTGGACCGAAGCAATGTCTTCACTGCTCATTAGAGATTGATCCCTGACCTGAAGTGAGCATTCCAACTTTCTATGGTTGACAATGATGAGCTCAGACTTAAAGGAGCTGACTCCTGTTTCACACTATGCTTCAACCTGCCCAAGTATACCCTGAAGGTCATAGCCTGAAGGTAGCAACATAATCACATCTTTTGCAAAAAGCAGTTTAGACCCTGAAGAGCCCAAATTTGACAGTCTGAATCAATGGCTACACCCTGAGATCTTATCCATAAATACTTTGTCACTTTTTTAAATTATTTTATTTTTGAAAAAGAAACCCAGTTTAAATTTTAATTTCTTTATCAGGCTTTCAACATGTGGCTTAAAAGAGAGATGTGCATAAGTTAACATTACCCAAGTATTTGTAAGAATCCACAAACTCAATAGGAACACCACGCATGGATGATAGGATGAAGAGCTGCTGGCATCAACTTTCTGTTTGAAAACATCCCCATGGTTTTGTCAGAATTTAGCACCAGTTTGAGATGGAACGTCAGACTGAGTGATGTCAAATGCAGACGGTAGAAGTTGGAAAACTTTGGCAACTATGTTAGCTTGACAATAAACAACTGTATCTCAGTATAGAGATGCAAGGAGGCATTAGCAATGTTTTGACCTGCATCATTTATTTAAATTGTAAAAAAAAAAAAAGTGTGTCCTAAAACTGAGCCTTGTGGCACACCGTTAGTGACTGTTATATAGATAGATGAGGGGTGTCAAACTCCAGGCCTCGAGGGCCGGAGTCCTGCAACTTTTAGATGTGTCTCTGATGCCACACAGCTGAATCAATTATGGAGGTCATTAGCAGGACTTTGGAGAACTTGACTGCACCGAGAAGCTAATTCAGTCATATGATTCAGCTGTGTGGCATCAGAGACACATCTAAAAGTTGCAGGACCCCGGCCCTCGAGGCCTGGAGTTTGACCCACTATCTACTGTATTATTGCCCAGTAACATCTCCCAGTTTCTTATGCGGGCCTTTGGGACAATTAGTTCCCTGCCTCTACTCTATCTTGTACCTACCAGGGCAAATTCGTGAGATATTCGTCCGTCAGGAGGGAGTTTGGCTCCAAAGCCCAACGCAGGAAACATCTTGTCGCTGTCATAGTCCTGAATGATTTCTCCGACTGCCTTCAGCGCCATGCCATAGGCGTTCAGCTGGTAGGGATTCATGTAGTGGAGCGAGGTGGGCTGGGCTGGGTTTCCTGTTTGGATCAGAGGGAACATCACATGTTCAGCTAATAAAAATAAAAATAAAAAAACCTAAACACTTTAAATGTGAAAATTAGTCCAATGAATAAATTGTAAAAAAAAATAGTAGCAGAAAATTTTTACATGATGATAATTAGAAAAAAAAAATCAAAATATAAGCAAATCTATCAGCTTGGTAACTGTGTGAATGTTGATACAGTATTTTCTAGCTTTTAGCTGCTCTTCTCTCTCTTTTGCTAGCCTTCTAGCTTTTAGCTGCTCTTCTCTCTTTTAGCTAGCCTTCTGGAAGTCTTTGCTTTAAGTAAGCCTTAGTTTTTAGATACCATTTTGCTACTTTTAGCTAAATATTTTGAAACTTTAAAATTTTACTACTTTTGGTATTAGTTTAAGATTTTCCTTTAGCTTATAGCTAATTCTTCCTCTAAGCTAGTCTCTTTTAGCTAGCCTTCTGGAAGTCTTTGCTTTAAGTAAGCCTTAGTTTTTAGATACCATTTTGCTACTTTTAGCAAAATATTTTGATACTTTAAAATTTTACTACTTTTGGTATTAGTTTAAGATTTTCCTTTAGCTTATAGCTAATTCTTCCTCTAAGCTAGTTTCTGCTCCATTAGGTTTTTACAACTTTAGATTTTAGCAAGTCTTTTAAAACTTTTAGTTTGCTGTTTGTCACTTAACTTTTAGCAACGTTTGATTTTTTTAGTTTAGCTACCTTTAACCAACCTTTTGCTACCTTTAGCCATCCTTTTGCTAATTCTGTAGCGTGTTTTGTTACTTTTACCATTTCACTACTCTTATAATTGACATTATTTTTGAGCTTTTCTATTATTTCCTGGTTTTAGCTAGCTTTTGCTGTTTTGAGGTTTGTTATTTTAGCTTTTAGCTAGCCCTTTGATAACTTTAGCTAGCTTTGTGTGACTAACATTTAGTTCTCTGCTTTTAGCTAGAATTTTGCTGAGGTTATTTTTAGCTTCTATTAGGTTGTGTAATGTAAAATTAACACTTGATACATACTGAATTTCACTGTAGATTCTTGCCTTTTGTTGCTCTGCGGCATGAAAACAACTACTGCAGTAACTATTTGAAGTTATTAGTAGCTTAGATTTGTTTGGCCTTTCTTTGCCTTAATGTTGGCTGATAAATGTCTCACTAAATGCCTCGGGTAATGTTGTGAGCTTCCCTGCCTCCATCATTAGGTGGAGTTTGTTTGTTTGTTGGAGGTTAGCTCACCCTGGGTTACATTTCTGTGTGGGCGGAGCAATCTTACTGTTCGCATCATGTTATTACAGTAAAGTCATTCAGCGTATTTCTTTAATACCACTGAAATGTTAATAACGTGACTCATGTCAGTTCACACATGGAGCTCTGCATACGGAAATGAGGTTTTAGTGATAAAATAACAAAACTCAGGCATACTAAACTAAACCTTAAACACATTCTTACATCCACCTCTTGAAATCTTTTACTCCATCTAATTGCTGCTTTACGTTCAAGCAGAGATGGATAACACGGCTCTTAATCACGGCCATCGTTTCACGTTAGCTTTAGCTGCCAGGAGTGATGGAGAGGGCCATTAGGAAACACTTGATTTTCCATTTGCATAGATTTCAATAAACTCCTGGAATGAGTAAAGTACTTTGATTGGCACCAGGGAGTGTATGCACATGTAAGTGTTTAGGAGCTCACCATTGGAGGCTGTGAAATCAATGGCCACGGTGAAGTTAATCTGAGTCCTTAGAAAACAAACAAAGAGACATACAGTGAATAATAATTTGACAGATCAAACATTTGAACAACTATGGGAAGTAAAAAACACAGAACTGACTAACTTAATAAGCAGTAAAGAGATTTACAGCAGACAGTCGAGGAGCTGGGATAATGTAGCTAAAAGCTCCAAAAAATTAGACATAATTATTGGCTGCCAACAAAGGGTGAAAAGTGAGCGATAATGAGTTTGCCTAAGCATTTGTTACGGTGGCCCTGAGGTGTAAATGAACAACATTTAAAAAAAATGGAATTACAAATTACAAAACGGAATTACATTAAGCTAAAGTGGAAGTGGTCGAAGTGGAAGTGGCCGAAGCGGAAGTGGCCGAAGTGGAAGCAGCTGGAATCACATTTGAAAAAAAAAAAAAGAATTAAATTAATCTAAACCATGTGATTTTTTTTTTGTTTGTTTTTTCATTAACAACATAATGGTAAATGGAGCTTATTTATATAGCGCTTTCCAGCCCCCTGTGAGGAGCCCCAAAGCGCTTTACAATACCAGCCATCCACCCATTCATTCACACATTCATACACCGGTAGTGGTAGCCTGCCTTGCAAGGCGCCATCCAGACCTACCGGGAGCAACTCGGGGTTAAGTGTCTTGCCCAGGGACACAACGACACATGGTGGGCGGACGCGGGATTCGAACCTCCAACCTTCCGATCGGGGGACGACTGCCATTACCACTACACCACGGCCGCCCCAACATAGAACAACAGAACAATGTACAGTAACAAGATACAAATACAAACTCTCGTGAAGGGTGCGGGGGGTCCATGTACTATTTGTTCAGTTGTTTTTTTAATTGAGAATCCAAAATAAAAAAAAATAAAAAAAGATTTGTTATTTCATTATTCATTTTCATGAGGGATTCAAAAAATACAGTATATGTTACTGAACTTGTTACTGTACATTGTTCTTTTGTTTTATGTTGTTAATAAAGATGAAAAAAAAAACCACCACTTAATTTAATTCTGCTTTTCCAAATGTGATTCAGACCACTTTTGTTTTGGCCACTTCCGCTTTGGCTTGATGTAATTACGTTTATTTATTTATTTATTTTCAAATGCAATTTTGTTTTGTTCAAATGTAATTCCGTTTTTTCAAATGTGTGTTTTTTTTTTTTCTTCTTCTAATTTAATTTAATTATTTGAAATGTTGTTCATTTACACCTCAGGGCCACCATAGTTTGTAAATCTTTTATCAACATATTTACCCTCATAAAACCAATGGATGAAGTTTAATGAAACCTTTAGAAAATAATCACTGGATGTACATCTACAACTAATTAACTGTTAGACGCAACTTGATTCAAGATGGCTGCCACAGCCAACTGATCTTAGCAAACACACAAATGGTTGTATCAGTCAAATTTACCAATGTTTACCTGGTATTAGCTGACAGTGATGCCCAACACATATTCTAAGCCTTTAGAAATTGTGCAACCACCGGACAGATTTTAATGTAACTTTGAGGAAGTAATCGTTAGATGCTCATGTACAACTTATCGTCATTAGCCAACACAAAACAGGTTTGAATTCAGGTAATTTTACAGATATCGAATTAAAAATGCATTTGGTTGTAGATGAGAGAAAATAAAAACACGTGATTTGCAAGAGACTGTGCACCATCTTACCTTCAAAGTTTGACAAAAACGACTACAAATTTGTCATTTCTCAACATAAGATGGTCTAAATTTAAAAACACTGTAGTTCCTTGAATTAATCATCATAACTTAAAGCAAACAGTTTAGATGTTAGTCACAAGCCATGCTTAAGTCCCTGGGTTTTGGTTTAAGTTTGGACCAAATCGGCACCAAAGTTATTACCGGTAGTAATGATTGTGTAGGAGATCTTGGGTTCAGCCTGGGTCCAACTTTTGGAACAGAATAAAAATCAATTGAGTGTTAAAAAAAACACTCTGCAGCACCTACTGTGAGAAAGCAACAACTCTCAATCAAAACCTTCACCAACACAAGCACAGTGCGGTTAAACACTTTGCCACTGAGTTTTCACACCAACTGTAAATGCTGCCACACATACACTTCCCTTGTGCATTTTCAGAGTCAAACATCATCTTTGTCACCTGGACGTGAAGTCCTGTGCAGTCCAGTGGTGACAGACAGCGAGGGAGACACATTTACAGCATTTGTCAAGACTGTTAACATCCTGCTGGGTGCTGAAGCTAGAGCCAACCAAGTGACTTTCTTAACTCACTCCAAAACATGTACTTGAGAGGTTTCTTACGTAGTGATTGGAAAAAAATAGTAACCCCAAAATCTGACAGACCCCCTTCCAAAGTTCTACACCAACAAACAGGATGCATACAGGGCCATCAGCTACCCCCACCTGGGTCTCCGACCACATCTACATCATGCTGGTCCCTGCCTATCACCCCTTGATGGAAAGCTACAGACCGGCACAGAAGGTCATCACTGTGTGGCCAAGTGATGCTGACTGCTTCCAGTGCACAGACTGGCAGGTCTTCAGGGATGCGGTTGTCTGGGAGGGGGGCTTTGAGGAGTACACATCTATTGTCTTCACCTACACCAGTAAGCGCAATGATGATGGCGCAAACCACCACAAGCTAAGAGCTGCTTCCCAAACCAGAACCCTGGAAAAATGCAGAAGTTTGGTCTCTACGACAGCCAGGGATGCTGGGTTCAGGTCTGGCGTTATATGGACCCTCAGAACGGCACGGAGAGCTGACTGCAACCATTTAGAGGGGAAAAGCCAAATGTGCCAAGAAAATCTAACTACCTTTCCTCCAAAGATCCACGGAGCATGAGGAAAGGCGTCAAATGCGTCGCAAAGTACAGCACCACAGACTGGCAATGCCCCAGGGGCCGCACCCAGCCTGACGCTCTCAACAGGTTCAACGCTCGCTTCAAAGGCTGCATCACCTCTTTCAACATCAAACTCATCCCACCACCAGGTGAGAAGCCCCTCAGTGCGACTCCTGCGGAAGTGAGAATGACCCTCTAGAGAATTAACTCTTGCAATCTGCGGAACTTGAAAATGGCCCTTGGCAGGAGCATATGGAATCTCTTGGGTGCTGGCAGACATAATGAATGCTCTCTTGCACAAGCAGCTGTCTCCACCTGCCTGTAGACTGACTGCCACCTCTGTCCCTGATAGTCATGAAGTGCTTTGAGAAATGGGTTATGGTCCACGTCAAGAACACCATTAAGGTTACTGTGGATCCACACCAGTAGGCAGATCAGAAGACCTGTTCCACAGAGGACGCCATCTCCTCTGTGGTCCACATTGCTTCCACCCACTTGGACAGCAAGGACCCCTTTCAAAGCTTCTGAACTACCAGTGCTGCTTTTAGGAGGAGAAAACAGAATACAGGGAGTCCTCGACTTACGAACGAGTTCCGGACCTAAGGACCGTTCGTAACCCGATTTTGACGTAAGTCGGAACCCATAGCACGTGCGTTTGTAAGTCCGGATTTTCGTTTGTAAGTTGGAAAATGTATGCTAGCGCTGCGCCAAACACCCGTTTTTCAACACAAACGTACATACTGGTTCATAAACATGCACAGAACTTTGTTTACAAACGGTTAGCTAACACACTTTCATCTAAAAACACCTAAAAACACATACCAGTGCTGTATTTAATGTACAACTGTACTGTTCGTAAGTCCGTTCGTAAGTCCGAGTTGCCGTAAGTCGAGGACTCCCTGTATGAGACTAACTTAGTACGGGTTGTAGCTTATTTACCATAACATTTAAAAAGTTTTCGGTTTCAAGCAGGACACACAACTCTGCACAGAAACACTGCTGAGTTTTCCGAATGACAACATTTAAGTTTTTTTTTGTCTATTTGAACGCATAAAACACTATCATAACACTATATTAGGCTTAGTGTATTACTAGTTGATGTTTTTCTTAGTTAGTTCTCGATGTTATTACTGTTTTTCTCTTTCATTTGTTGTTGGATGTAACTGGGACCTCGTGTACATAATCTCGTTTTCATCTCATGTACCACATGCGGTGCAAATGACAATAAAGACTCTCTGACTCTCTGACTCTGACTCTCTGATAATTGGATTGTCTTTATCTGGCTTTAGAAACATAGTTCCATGGCTTGCACCCAACTGTGTCTTAGTTGAAAAAATTTGTTACAGACTCGTTATTAAACAGTTTGTCAGTAAAATTAGGAAAGCATCAGGAAAAATGACTTGATTGTCTCGGGGACATGCTGCAGGGACAAGTGGGCAGAGAGTGAATTCTGCTCATGTTGGCAGCGACAAACCAGCCGAGCTGCTTGAATTATGCATGCCCTCCTTCCTCTGCTGTCATACCTCTGTCTGTCACACAAAGTTT
>JBBPBX010001187.1:96624-107806 GCA_038048925.1 Garcialebias charrua | reverse complement strand
TACTGCAAAATGCTCTTCCAGGTGTTTTTTATTTTATTTGAACCACTTACTTCTACAACCGTTTGTGGTCCCCATCTCAACTTTGCTTTTATGTGTTGCTGCCAGGGCCGGATTTATGCAGGGGCTTTCAGGGGCTTGAGCCCGGGGCCCCGGAATTTTAGGGGCCCCCAGAGCCTCCGGACCCGCCCCCTAAGTTTTTTTTTGTGAACGGATAGTCTCAAACACGTTGTCTCACAAAGGAGAAAACTGTTCTTGTTAGGTTTTATGTAAAACTGGATGATTTTATCTTTTATTCGCTTCAGCGCGGCCGGTCCCCTCCCGCTGCCGGCGGGGGAGGGAGGGGGTGTGCGGCCGGTCCCCTCCCGCTGCCGGCGGGGGAGGGGGGGTGCGCGCAGCCGGTCCCCCACCCACCGCTGGTGATAAGGAAGAGAAAGTGGAGGTGGAGGTGAATGGAGAAATAAAAAGTGCAGGAACGGAGGCAAAGGAGCTGGTGTAGGAGAAAGCAGGGGCGGCTGTAGAAGAAATGGAGCTGGGGCCCCCCAAACCAGGTGAAGAAACAAGGGAAGAGAAAAAATGAAGTTGCTGCAAGCGTGTTGCAGGGAAGTTTGTGTTGAAGTCCAGGCAACAATAGCTATTCAGTGATTTTATTTTGTGATGGAAGCATCATATTCTAGTTTCAAACCCTAACATGTGGTTTTGTATTTAACCAGTTCAGGGTTGTTTGTAGTTTGTGACAACTGGCATATTAAAGTTGTAAGTTGTGAAAACTTACTATTCAGTCATTTTCTGCTCATCATCTGAACCAAAGCAAAACAAACAAACATATATATATATATATATACACACACACACACACACACACACACACACACACACACACACACACACACACACACACACACACTCAACACACTCCGGTATATATATATGGGCCCCCCAAGATGACTCAAGCCCAGGGGCCCCCATCCTCCTAAATCCGGCCCTGGTTGCTGCCATAAAATTTAAAATTAAATAAAAAGAATGTAATGTTCCTTAGTTTAATCATTTGATATGTTGAGATTTGAATTTTGTTTCTGTTTACATTTTATAGTGTTCCAACTTTTTCAAGGAAGAAGCAAGTAAAAGATAATGGATGGATGGATGGATGGATGGAGTTTGTACAAGCTTCATCAGCTTTAGTCTCTCGCATGTAAACATTTATTTGCTCCTTTTGCCACAAATGTGTGCGTTTGCATCAATTAAAAGTATGAGGACATTGATTTGAATGCTCAGTTTTGATTTTATGCCAGAAACCACGGCAAAGTACATTTTAAACATACAAGAAATGTAAAAATAAAAATGTCAACGTATTAGACAGTACAGCAGAAAAAGAGCAAGAAGCATTACATATTTTAAAGCTTATGCGATAAGACAAATAGCAGCCATTGTTATACAAGAGCCTCTGATCAGTAGGACTGTAATGCAGGTTGACATATCTCTCCTGAAATTTCTGGAGAGGAACACTCATGTATTTCCTCTCCAGTCTCAGTGTCATACGAGTGATATATCTCTTCTGTTTTCAGGTGTCCAGGTCGGGTGGCATATTGCATGACTCCACACACCATGAAAGGATTGAGGCTTGAACGCATGAGTTTTCCACAAAGTTATTTCTCATCTATTTTAGCAATCACTAGTTTACCTTTGGCTTCTTCTGTGGCATAAATCACCCACGATCCTTCATCATCTGCAAAGACTGTTTCGGTGAATAAAAGTAATATAATGTTCACTTGCTTTTGTGATTTGTCTGTGGCTAAAATGTAGGTTCCTGGTTTTATTCTATAACAACTACTTGTGTGCAGAAAGGTTATTTTTGGATGGCATGATCATCTAATACCATGTTCAGAAACACAAATGGCAAATATTTTTTAGAACAACTTGCAATATGCTCAATAATCCAAGTTACAATGTTTCATTTTTTAATTTGTCATGAAGAATTTCCATGCCTCAAGCAGAAACCTCACATTTTCTTTCTAACAGAAAGTGTTTTGTTGGTCAAACAGAAAGTGTTTTGTTGGTCAAACAAAAAGAAAGAAGATGCACATTTTTCCCATTTTTTCTGCGTAATATTTCTAAACCCATGTTTGCATGCTGATTGAGTGATTTTGGATTTTTTTTAATAATTCTTATATTCTTATATATAATGTAACTTAAGCAAACAAAATATTAAGTCAGTTAGCCATTTCACTCTTCAAATTTATTTAAAAAAAAGTATGTGTAAATATATTGTTTTAAGATATTTAAACATTTTCTATGATTGCTTTTTGAAGATTTTTTTTCTCAAGTAAATATGATTTTAAAAATTAGTATTCACTAGAATGTAAATACAAGTCATGTATTGTCAGCTACTGTTATCTACTTATGTTTTTGTAATTTGAAAATCATGCATATTAGAGGATGGAGAATGACTTCCGTACGGCTTCGAGGCGATTCTGGTCCACCATCCGACGTCTCAGGGGGGGGAAGCGGTACGCGACCAACACCATTTATGGTGGGGATGGCGTGCTGTTGACCTCAACTCGGGATGTTGTGAGTCGGTGGGCGGAGTACTTCGAAGACCTCCTCAATCCTACTGGCACGTCTTCCACTGAGGAAGCGGAGCCTGGGGACTTTGGGTTGGGCTCTCCAATCTCTGGTGCTGAGGTCACCGAGGTGGTTAAAAAGCTCCGAGGTGGCAGGGCTCCGGGGGTGGATGAGATTCACCCTGAGTTCCTTAGGGCTCTGGATGTTGTGAGGTCTGCAAGGGGAGCCAAGATGGTGTAGTGGCAGGGCTTCCGACTTGGGACCCAAAGAACGCGGGTTCGCGCCCCGGCCACTATACACACTTTGGGGTGTCTATGAGTGCACACCTAATTCTCCAGCTCCCCGGGCGCTTTCTATGGCTGCTCACTGCACCACCTGGTGGTGGTTGGGTTAAATGCAGAGACGAATTTCGTCTGTGTATGGGAAGCATACACAGATGACTGAAAAGGACATTATTATTATTATTAATATCGTGTGGACATCGGGGGCAGTTCCCTTGGATTGGCAGACTGGGGTGGTGGTTCCCCTATTCAAAAAGGGGGACCGTAGGGTGTGTTCCAACTATAGGGGGATCACACTCTTAAGCCTCCCTGGTAAGGTCTATTCAGGGGTTCTGGAGAGGAGGGTCCGTCGGATAGTCGAACCTCGGATTCAGGAGGAGCAGTGTGGTTTTCGTCCTGGTCGTGGAACACTGGACCAGCTCTACACCCTCAACAGGGTCCTGGAGGGTGCGTGGGAGTTTGCCCAACCAGTTTACATGTGCTTTGTGGACTTGGAAAAGGCATTCGACCGCGTCCCTCGGGGGGTTCTGTGGGGGGTACTCCGGGAGTATGGGGTACCAGGCCCATTGATATGGGCTGTTAGGTCCCTGTACGACCGGTGTCAGAGCTTGGTCCGCATTGCCGGCAGTAAGTCAGGCTCGTTTCCGGTGAGAGTTGGACTCCGCCAAGGTTGCCCTTTGTCACCGATTCTGTTCATAACTTTTATGGACAGAATTTCTAGGCGCAGCCAAGGTGTTGAGAGGATCCGTTTTGGTGGCCTTAGAATCGCTTCTCTGTTTTTTGCAGATGATGTGGTCCTATTGGCTTCATCAGATCGTGATCTACAGCTTTCGCTGGAGCGGTTTGCAGCCGAGTGTGATGCGGCCGGGATGAGGATCAGTTCCTCCAAATCCGAGGCCATGGTCTTGAGCCGGAAAAGGGTAGCATGCCCTCTCCGGGTCGGGGAGGAGGTCCTGCCCCAAGTGGAGGAGTTTAAGTATCTCGGGGTCTTGTTCACGAATGAGGGAAAACTGGAGCGTGAGATCGATAGGCGGATAGGTGCAGCATCCGCAGTGAAGCGGGCGCTGTACCGGTCTGTCGTGGTGAAGAGAGAGCTGAGTCAAAAGGCAAAGCTCTCAATTTACCGATCGATCTACGTTCCCACCCTCATCTATGGTCATGAGCTTTGGGTTGTGACCGAAAGAACGAGATCTCGGATACAAGCGGCTGAAATGAGTTTTCTCCGCAGGGTGTCTGGACTCTCCCTTAGAGATAGGGTGAGAAGCTCAGTCATCCGGGAGGGACTCGGAGTAGAGCCGCTGCTTCTCCACATCGAGAGGAGCCAGTTGAGGTGGCTCGGGCATCTGGTTAGGATGCCTCCTGGACGCCTCCCTGGTGAGGTGTTCCGGGCATGTCCCACCGGGAGGAGACCCAGAGGAAGACCCAGGACACGCTGGAGGGACTATGTTTCTCGGCTGGCCTGGGAACGCCTTGGGATTCCCCCAGAGGAGCTGCTCCAAGTGGCTGGGGAGAGGTAAGTCTGGGCCTCCCTACTTAGGCTGCTACCCCCACGACCCGACCCCGGATAAGCGGAATGATAGATGCGTAATATACATTTTAATAACATGTTGAATGCGGATAAAATAAAACTGTTTTATGAGTTTTGGTTATGGACAGAAACAAATCTTTTTGGATGCTTAAAATAATTTATTATGAAAAATTGAACAAAATGAATTAAAGACGTTTGTTGCCTTCTTTGCGTTTTAAATGTCAGAAAAGGTTTTAAGTCACAAGTTGTTGGTGGCTCTACAGTGGCTTTAGTTGTGTGGCTAAACCAGAGGTGGCTATCATGTAAAGTTTCTGATCAGTGGGATTGAAGTCCAGATTGGGATAATTTTCCAGAAACCTCTCAAAGGGAACACTAATGATTGGTTTTGGTGTCATACTTGTAAAATGTCTCTTCGTCATTTCTTGGTGCTTGGTTTCTCTTCGGAAACCAAGCACCGTTTACAGGTCAGACTTTTGCTGTTTTATTTGGATTATTTAGTGTGCATTAGTGTGCAGAGTTTTGTAGTCGGGTTTTGGTCTGTTTAACAGAATGAAAGGGGAAAAAAACACAGAGAATTTGTGATGGAGATACTGTGTTGACACATTGTGTAAATAGTTGTAAAAAAACGCATGGGAAATTGCCCACAATATGATGTAACAATATGTATACTAATTCATTTTTTATTATGTTTGTCCACAATTTCTTAAAATTTACCAAAGAAATTTTCATTTTAGGCTATCAAAATGGTTTGTTCAATATTTTTGTGAATTTCATAGTAAACATATCAATACTGTAATTTGCTAACACGGATTTCATTTTTTTATGTTATCTTTTGTTCCAATGTGATAATGCGTTTTGTCAAAATGAAACAAAGACTGTAAAATCATGAAGATGAGGCTGTACTGAAAAAAATGATACCAAACAAGGCAAGGTACATACGGTAGTTTTTATTATGGAAATATAAGGGTAAATTCAAAATTATACCAAAACGGACATTTAGACCCCAGGCCCCAGAAACACTATGGTAGTCTGCTGCTCCTGCTCCACCCCAAAGGAAGTCTAGTAATGACCATTCGAGCGCTGGTCTCCTCTGTGGCGTAGCTCACCCACAGACTTGTCATTCCCCAACCTCCACAGACCTACACTCTAAAAATAAGAATACAGTACTGTGGTTTAAACAAAGATAACCTCATGACTGATGTGAGCTAAGCATTGAAAGATAAAGATGCATTTAAATCATGCCATCCATACCCCCCACTGCAGTCGGGAGTATTCTTCAGTCTGAGTCGCTACGATCAAAGTGGCTGGATCTTCACAACATGATGGATGCAGCACCTGCCCTTACTCCCCGCATTGTTTGACAAGGAACAAATCAAGACGCATGACTAACATTACATCTAGCACTCAGAAATTAATCAAATGTTAGTTGTTCCAAAAAGTTTTGTAAAGTTTGTGAGCGCTGCAGCTGACCCATACCATATTGTTGTAAAGTACATTAAACACTGACTGGCAACAAACCGTCTTAACACCAAAGTCTGTGCTCAATAATCCAGGTAAAAATTCAACAATGTTCAGTCATGTCATCTGGACTGATTCTTTATTTTTGACGAGACATTTCCTCGTTCATTCAAAGGACTTCTTCAATTTGAGGAGCCACCAACAAACTGAGTTCCACAAGCAGCACACTTCCATTGTGGGGAAAAAAACAGCAGTCCTTTGGGTGAAGGATGAAACATCTCATTCAAAAAAAGAAACCATCCAGATGACCTGATTGAACATTGTTGGCTTTTCTACCTGGATTATTGAGCATGAACTTTGGTGTTTTGAACCACTTTGGCATGACTGTCTCAGAGGAGTTGATGGGGAAAGGGAGCGGACCCCGGAGGCCATCTTATCACCAGCAAACTGTTTTTTTCTCCATTATGGGAAAGTGCTGTTTGCGAACTCAGTTTGTTGGTGGCTCGATTGAAGAAGTCCTTTGGATGAAGGACAAAACGTCTCAACAAAAAATAAATAAACTGTCCAGATGGACTGACTGAACTTTGTTGAATCATCTTAACATTTTGCTAGAATAGAAACAAAATAAATTAGAAATTAAATTGAACACTTTCGCAGAACAACAAACAGAAGAAATCAAAAGTCCAGTAACTCACTTGAGAGAATTTTTAGGATTTTTTAAAAACTTTCTCTAAACGTTTCTTGGGTTTTCTTTTCTTTACTTTCTTGGTTTTAACATTGCCCTTTGGCTGTTCAGCGTGAAGAGCAGGCCTAGACCTGGTCAGGCTGTTGGCAGTAGGACTGAGTCCGCTGTGGTTCATGTCTGGATCAGAGAACACATCCTTATCTGGTGCAGAGTGAAGGGAGTCAGCCAGCAGGTTGGGTTGGGAGTAGGACCGCATCGAGGAACTAGTGGGGCGGTAGGGCGAGGTGCCCCCCGGCAGATGGACGTGCTCGTTGCTCTGATTGGTGACAGAATAACGACTGCGGTCTGACATAACAATGTGGTGCCAAGAGCTGAGAGGGGTGGCAGAAAATGGTTGAGGGCCACTTGACTCTTCTTTGGCCCCTCCAGGAGATATGATGATGGAGCTGCGAGGTGTGACTGCCTCCACGGCGCTCTGGAAGGTTTTGAGGATGCGATCACTCTTCTGCTTCTCGTTCCTCTGACGAGACTCTACTTTCTTGAGCTGCTGTCTGTGATCTCTCATCATTTGCTTCCTTGTATCTGCCAGCCCCCTGATTTTTGAAAAGAAACATCAGACCACACTTTAGGTACTTCTGCAGGACCATAAGCACATGTCAGTGGATGAACATCATTAATGAGGGCTATACTACTGAGTTCCATGTGCTATACCGAAACAGCTCTAGTAAAAATTACTAACAACCTTCTTCTTGCTGCTGACTCTAGTCTTCTGTCCATCCTCATTCTTCTTGATCTAAGTTCTGCCTTCGACACCATCTGTCATTCTATCCTCCTCAACAGACTAACCTCCATTGGCATCTCAGGTACCCCGTTAGACTGGTTCAACTCCTATCTCTCTGACCGCACTCAATTCATTCAGCTTAAATCCTTCCGTTCCCAGTCTTCCCCTGTCTCCACGGGTGTCCCCCAAGGCTCTGTCCTCGGACCCCTCCTCTTCATCATTTACCTCCTTCCTCTAGGTCACATCTTCCGCAAATACGGCGTCCATTTCCACTGCTATGCTGATGACACGCAGCTCTACTTGTCATCAAAACCTAACTCCACCCACCCACCCTCCATCCTCACCGACTGTCTCAATGAGCTAAATCACTGGTTTTCTAACAATTTCCTTCAACTAAACAGTAACAAAACAGAAATCATTCTTGTTGGTACCAAAAACTCTATTTCAAAATCAGAACATCTTCTCGTCCCCCTTAACAACTCTCTGCTATCCCCCTCCCCTCAGGTCAAGAGTCTCTGTGTCATCCTCGACACCACTCTCTCCTTCACTTCACACATCAACAATGTTACTCGGTCTGCCTATTTCCACCTCCGTAATATTAACCGTCTCCGTCCTTCTCTCACACCCCGCTCCACAGCCATCCTGGTGCACAGTCTTGTGACTTCCCGTATCGATTACTGCAACTCCCTTCTCTACGGCCTCCCCAACAAATCTCTCCACAAGTTACAGATGGTCCAGAACTCAGCTGCCCGTGTCATCACTCAAACCTCCTACTATAACCACATCACTCCTGTCCTGCAGCAGCTCCACTGGCTCCCGGTTAAATCACGCATTGTCTTCAAAATTCTACTCCTCACGTTCAAAGCTATCCACAACCTTGCCCCTCCTTATCTATCGGACTTTCTGCAAATCTCCATGCCATCACGCTCTCTCAGATCCTCCTCTTCACTACACCTCCATCTCCATGTACCCTCTGCCCGCCTCTCCACCATGGGGAGCAGGGCCTTCACCTGCTCTCTTTAGACTAGCTTATCATTAACTTTACTAAATGTAAACAAATAAACAAATGTATTTTTATTATTTTGTATTTTATAATCTTTATGTATTTTATATTTCAATTCGACACTGATAATGTTTGAACTGTATTTGTTTGTTAAGTGTCCTTGGTGTCTTGAAAGGCGCTTTTAAATAAAATGATGATGATTATTATTATTATACTAATTCTCTGTGGGTACGTAAAACACACATTGTCTTAAAACACTCATAAAACTAGTGATTGTAGAATTATCTGTATAGACCATAAATCTATTTAGAAGGTGTATCTGTGTGTATGATCATACAGTGAGGGACATAATCACCTGTAGTCCACTATTCCTGTCCCGTCACGATCAAGCCTCTGAATCAGCTCCTCAATCTGGTACCGACTCAAAGGAATGGTTGAGTGCTAAAATTTTCATACACAAACACAAATATCTCTTTTTACGTGGGAACTTAAAACAATTTTAACACAATCTGTCACAATAATTTAGATGGGTTTTCTGCATTATCAGTTCGTGTGGAGACCTGAACCGCCTTCCTGAAGTCGGTGACAGGAACTCGCATGGTGCCGTCTTTGTCAATATTCCGAAAAAAATCCCACAGGCGCAGTTTGCGGCTATCAAGATAATCCTTAAAAAAACATTAGAAAGCATCATTGCAACACATTCATTAGAAGGCAATTCATAGAAGAAACAACAAACCATTACACTGTACAAACCTGAATAACTTTCATTGGATCAACTCGTTTCGGTGGCTTCTTCGCCATGAAGCCCCCGACCCCTTCATACTGGACATCCAGACCAGGATGCTGATGACATGTGATCTCCAAAAGATTCACAAAGTTCTCATTGACCAACACATTCTGTTCGAATAAAAACAGCATTGAAATATTGAGCAAATATGCATTCTGTTACTGTAGTTGTGTTAACACTCACACATATGTTGATCTCCTCCAGGGCAGTTTTAGGCGTGTTCTTCAACATAGTGACGAGGGCCAGAGCCCCCTCTACTGTTAAAGAGTTATAAGCCAGCTAGAGGCATAAAGAAATAATGCATTTTAATATATCTGAAACCATTTTTGTTGTTAGTCTCAATGTTTTTATGTTTTACCCACCAGCAGGACTCGAAGTGTGTCATTATATTCGAGACCCCTGCACAGCATGCTGACACCCTCGTTGGTGATGCAGTTGTTGTTGAAGTTGAGATGCACCAGAGAGTTGTTGTATTTTAGGGCTTCACCCATGGCCAAGGCTCCCTCATTCCCAAAGCCGTTCCATGATAAGTCCAGGTGTTTTACCATCGTGTTCACCTGAACACAGACAGCGGTGGGACGACTTGCAAAGCCAGTAGACTGCTTTTGTTGTACCGCCGTACCTTCAGTCCAGCACTAAAAGCCACAGCACCTTTCATCCTCAGATGGTTCCAACTGAGGTCGAGCACCTCTAGGCCTTCGTTGTTTGCTGTAGATTTTAAAAGGTTAAGTTAATGAATAATAAATACTAAAATATAATAAATATAGAACTATAGCCACACTAAATATTGTAAAGACCAAAGATTTGTAATGCATACCCAGCAGCTGTCCCAAATACTCCCCTCCTCTTTCACAAAACTCATTATGGCTCAGGTCAAGTTCTTTGATCCTGGAATTGGCCTGAAGGCAAAATTTCGAAGAATGGGACGATCGATCGTCATTCACAAAGACAGAACTCAGAAAATAAAAGCGCATGACATTTTACGACGTGGACAACTTACCGACAATGAATCTGCAAAATGTTTTGCATCATCATCTGTGAATCCATTTCCTGTATGAATAAACAAACATGTCTAATTGTGTACTTCTCCTTCAATGCACATAAATACTGGTGATTTGGACATTACCGGAAAGTTTTATAGATTTTAGTGAAATGTTGTCAAGTAACATTTTAGCCACATGCTCAGCTCCTTCAGATTTTAAATGGTTGTTGGATAAATTCTGAAGAAGAAAAAAAAGACTCAAACATTAAGGGACTCGTGTGCTCTCTAGTGGTTGGACTGCAGCTCCTACATACCAGGTGCTGAATGGTAAAATTAGCCCTCAACAGCTCCAGTAGATATTTGACTCCTTCAGCTTGAATGTGATTATCTGCCAGTTCCAAAGTGTTGATGTGCATATCAGACTAACAACACAAATAAACAAACAGGTCTATTGTCAGAATATCTAATTCATCAATCAAGGGGACTTGATCACATGTGGTACACGAAGTGGAACAAAATTGTGTACTCAAGGTCCCGTCAAAAAATACAAAAAATTATAAAGTATAAAACAGAACAGTATATGAGGATCTAAGATATGCACTAATCATATAAGGTGTATTAAAAACATCAGCCTGAACATGTCTGTGGTGATCACATGGTATGACTATAGCAGCTTCTGGGTAAGAAACTTGAAACATGAACTTACCACTAAAGCTATTGCAAGTGCCTTGCAGCCTAAAGGTCCTAACCCGTGATGGGTGAGCACCATATTTGGAGAGCCGAGGTTTCGAACAAAATAAGAGACTGGAACAACCCCCACCAGTTTGCAGGCCTGCGTGTACACCTCAGCTACAGTCATGTTGACCTTCATGTTGTCTGTGTAAAATGAGAAAACCTAAGCACACAACTCGATTTTGGAGCAAAGAAAATGTTAGGTTACACTTTTTTTAAACATTTTAGCTGAGGATTAAATAATTCATTTCTACATGCTGTAAATGTGTTGCGTCCTCAGGAGTGAAATGACTTGAGAATTCAATGGAGAATTGTTGACTTACCATCTGACGACGAGTCTTGATCAGACTCTGTGTCTGAGTCTTGCGACTGAGTTGGTGACAGAC
>JBBPBX010001187.1:75426-89318 GCA_038048925.1 Garcialebias charrua | reverse complement strand
ACACACACACACAGCTCCAGAGAAAGATCACATCGGGTTAAAGTAGCAAAAATGCATTTTTGTTTTAATCCTGCAAATGTACTCCTTTATAAACTGGGAGCAGTGCCAGCACCAATTACTGTAAATTCAGAAAAAAAAGCCTTTAACATCATAGAAAATCTGAATAAAGTGTTTCAGGAACAAAAGTTGCAAGTGGCCCATCCAGTGAGCAAGCCAGTGTGTACACAATTTAATTTACTCAGTGGTCCCATAAACAGGTGCGTGGTAAAAATCGCTCAAGCAGGACAAAATTTGCTTTCAGACACGAATCTGGTATCCATTGATATCTGCCGCCTTTTGTTCCAAAACCTTCTTCTCTCCAGAGGGGCTGCAACAAAACCACAAAAATCATAAAAAAACAGGTTCGTTCAGAACTTCCCTGAACTGCAGTCTAAATACATTGTAGCGCTTCAAGAAGGTTCACATCATAGATGAGTGTTTTGTTATCAATCATACCGTCTCTCAACTCGGCTGATCCTCCGGATAGGGCTGCTTGGTCCTTTGTGAGGAGAACCCACGCTGTTTTTCCTATCCTTAGTGGGAGAGGGAGGTGCTGGCTTTCCTATCTGCAGAAACAGTTTGAAAACAAGTTAATCAGAAATTCATCACTTAGTTTTTACCTGTGTGAGTTAACCTTGCGGATTTATCCTAATTTTTGCTGTAAGTCACAGTTTTTTGTATAAATTAGCATGCCTGCGACCTATTTCTGTTTTCTCGCCCTTATTTATAAACCAATTTGTGACTAAGATCTGACGATTTCATTCATTCTGACTTGGAAAATATTAAACACTACCATATTCCGCCACTAGAGGGCCCTCAACAAATATGGCAAGCCAAGTGTCACATTACAATACATAGTTCCCACACACACGTGACTGGAATTCTGGAATTTCCGCCATTTTAGTAGGATAAACAGACGCGAGCAACCAGGCTTGCCAAACAGGACCACCTTTGCCTTGCTCTGGAACTCCTGGAGCAAACACCAAATCAGCTGCATTTCACAGCGTCGCCCAAGCGAAATGCAGCTGATTTGACCGTCAAAGTGCATTTTAAGGAAAAGTTAAACTGAGACACACCTTTGCTACGATTTCGAGCAAACCAATAGTTGTTTTTAAGTGTTAATCTTGTTAAATTCTTGTTAAGGTCCTCCTGTGCATGCTCCCGCGGCCACCAATTGATTTTTGGCACAACACCAGCCCTCATTTCCGGGTTGTCAGTGATGAACCGTAGCAAATGCAACGTGTCAGCGGTGATGCATAATGGATGCAACTTATACAGCGAAACAATGTACAGTATTTATATATTTTTTCCCACTTAAGACATTTTTGGACTGATGCAACTTATACGGTGGTGTGACGTGTACGGCGGCAAATACAGTAAATCTGTTCATGCCTTTAAAGTGGTTGTGCAGAGCATTCTGCGTAAAAGACCCGTTATTGATGGATTGAGCCATCCGTGCACAAAGCATTGGTTTTTATTACACAGTTCATTATCTTAGCATGAAGGGTGATGAGAGGGAAACACTTGAGAGAAACTGCCTCTCAGCCAGCAGATCAACTGAGAGTCACTGGGCGAAGAAACATTAGGTCAAAGGAAATTTAATATGCAAAGGACAAATTGTTTTCCCCATCATTTCGTTACACTATAAAAGGATCCAACAGCTAATTTTAGTGGATGATGGAGAATAAAAAGAATAGAGCATCCACAAGAGGGGCGATCATTAAGAAATATATTTAAAAAAAAGGCTGCAGTAACAGTAATGTACCTTCATGTCTCGGGTGTGTCTCTCCAGCTCTTTCCTGAGCTCCTCCCTGCTCAGCTTGTCCACATCCAGTATGGAGTGTTTCCACTCGATCTGCTCCACGCTGTGAGGATCGTGGGACACGTACTGGCCGATCTTGATCTTGCGCAGGGCGTGCCAGTAGCCCCTGTAGGCGCCTTCAAACTCCTGCACCAAGTCCAGCAGTGTTCGGAACGCCAGCGGCTTGAACATGAGGTCCTCTCTTCGACTCATGCCAAGCGCACCAAAACGCCCCCCGCTGTGCACGCCAAGCACGATGTGGTAGAAGTGGTTCCCTGAGAAGTGAGACTTAAAGCTGAGAGGGAAGCGCTCCACACCGGGCATGTTATTGGTGAGATAACTGGATCAAGAAAGGTCAAGGAAATGAACATCTGCTCTTTAATTTCTACATGTGGATGCAATTTATCGTAAGTTTAGATGTTTCAGTCAAGTTTTCATGTAGCTTGATATCAGATGGAATCAAATGTTTTCTGTTTAGTCACCTTCAGAAATAAACTAGGGCAGGGGTCTGCAACCTTTACGATCAAAAGAGCCATTTCTGCCCTTTTATTCACTAAATGTCCGGAGCCACAACACATGCTACAACTGGGATTCCCAACTGGTGGCCCATGTACCACTTTTAAGTTTGTTGGAGGGCATTTTTCTGGGTGATTTTATACTTGTACTTTGTAAAACTAAAAATATCTAATGACTTTTAACATTTATTGATATTTTTAGTACATTCTAAGACAAAATAAAAGTCGAAATTTATCTAAAGAAGGAAAAAATATGCAGTTTTTGCCCAGTTTCTAAAAACTGAACAATAATGCATTCTTATGTGATTTTTTTAATTGTAGAAAAATTATGCAGCCTACTTTGAAGAAATGAAGCAAAAAGTGAAAGTGAGTATGTTTTACCCCATGTAATGTTTCTAGTAATTATATATTAGCTAAATAAATTACAGGAAAACTGCTAAAATTAGCCCTTTTAGTTGTTATAACAAATAATAAAATTCAATTTTATGTCAGTTTTGGTCAGAGCTTGAAAGAGCCGCTGCAGAGGGACCAAAGAGCCACATGTGGCTCTAGAGCCACATGTGGCTCCAGAGCCGCAGGTTGCAGACCCCTGACCTAAGGCTAACCAAGCACATGGTTCACACAGTCAACAACTAAATCTAAATTTCAGTTGCCGTGCTCTGTTTGCTTTAAAGATACATTGCCAGGATCACCGCCTCCAAACATTTGATTGGCAGAGCCTCTCGTATCATCTCCTTAGCAATGTCCATTAACCTGGGAAGACAATTAGAACAAAAAGTTATTTTTTTCCAACAAAGTTCTGCATAAAACAAACACAGCAGGGAGCCAAACACACAAAAAAAATCATGAGCCAGTGAAATAGTATCTAAATCTAATAAAGTGAGGACAGACATCTGCTGACTGACATTAGCTTCCCCCAAAGCTCATGGATAAAAACAACAACAGCAAAAAAACTGCTAATACACATGCATCTGTCCCCACTGGGTAAAACCTTAAGACGTCAACAAACAGACGCGTGGCTGATACCTTTAACCTCAGAAAGGTTTGAATTTAAAGTGAGATTTACTTACGCAGTAAGAGGACGGCTTTTCTTAATCTCAAAAAACTGTGTTCCCGTGTGATTGTACCTGTAAGATCCAGTTAAGATCAAATATATATATATATATAATATTTATAGTTTATGAATGAAATTCTTCTTGTAGTGAAAATCAAGATTGTACTCTCTTCACTGGCCTATTCATCTATACTGGTTGACCCATATTGTTTACAAGTCTGTTAGAAAACTTTGGACTTATGTTAGTATACATAACATTACACTTAATATAGGTTATATAAAAAAAAGATCAGTGTATGTCTATAAACCTGTCCATTTAGGCAAACTTCCCTTATTTTACAGAAAAGTATTCAAACAAATACACTAAATAGTCACAATTAAAGGATACTGCAATTCCCAGATGTACTTTTGTATGGCTTCCAAGCGTTGGGGAATTGTAGTCGTAGGTTGGTATGTAGGCACACTTGGTACTGGAATCTGCTGGACAAACAACTTCATAACTATGATACAATCACAGTACTGTATTCACAGCTCCACAATGTAGTCTCATTTAAACTCTGTGCGTCTCCATTTACCATTATAAACACTGTATCCTGATTGCTCTTTTTGCAAATCAAATGCACAATTCTGATGCATTATATGTTGTTGGACACTGTGCTATTGAAATGGATTCCCACAGTGATAACTATAACATGCTCTGTTAGATTTATCTGTACCTTGGGCAGGTCAGTGGCACCTCTGATCTCCTTGGCCAGTGCTTCACCATTCAGATGGATTCTGGCCACATGTCGCCACATCCTCTCCCAAGTCTCCTCGTCTACTGGGAGGCCTCTTCTGTTCACATAGAAAGGCACCCCTCCATCCCTCAACTCTTCTTCACCTTCATCCTCCTGCTCCTCATCCTTCTCCTCCACTGAGTCCACTGTGGCCTTTAGCATCCCTCCTTGAGCAACACAACACAGCTCTAACACAGAAGTGCACTGTGTGGATTCTTTAAATGGCTAATCAGCTTGCAGATTAAAAAAAACAAGGTTCCAGCAGCAGATGGTCAAGGCATGACATCCAGGAGATTATGGCATCAGTGTCTCACAAAAACAGAATGCAAAATGAACCAAGCAGTGATTTAAAGTAAAATAAGAAAAAAATTGACTTTGCAGCAAGTGTTCCTCACTCAAGGCAGCTATTCATGCAAATAAGACATTAGATTTAGATAAATTATATCATGCCAAACCTAATTTATTGATGTGGTAAAGCGATAGGTTGACTCAGCTGTCAACAATTAGAAAATCCAAACTCCCTGTACCGTTAGAGGTCGTTCACGCCAAAAACGTCCACTAAATCTGAGCTCCTTTGAGATCTCATTTCCCTGACTCTCTCCTTCCGTCCAGTTCTGGCTCGTCTCACAAAAAAATCCTTTCTTCCCCAATCCCAGCCATCCGATTCATTGTTCCTGCAGATGCTCTTTTTTTGGCTTCTTCCGAGTCGCTAAGACACTCCCCGACCTCCAACTACTGCGCATGCGCCAGACTTTGAACGTGATCTCAGCAGTTAGTGTTGCATTCAGGTACAGCTCGGAAGATCTTCGTCTGAGAGCCGCTACAAATTTTTATGTTAGGGGAAAAAAAATTTTTTTTCATGGTTGAATGCAATACGCTTCCGTAGAATACAGTATGTATATTTAAAAAAAAATGTATATTGATTCTAGAAGCTTTAAGTAATGCATCCTAATGTATTTGTTAATTATTGAGTGTGAAATGTTACTAAATTGATATGTTGTTTCTGGAAGATTGTTTAAATTGATTGTAAATAGTTTTTGGAAAAAAGGGGGCAGACAAAATAAGAAACATTTCTTCTTTCTGCCACCTTTCATTTTATGTATTTTGATTTTTTTCCACATATTTATGAAATTGTTTTTTTCCAATTATCTTTTTTTTTTTTAATATGTAAATAAAAAGTTTGAATTTGTATTGTAAAAAAATGAGTTCATAAAAGGGAAACAAATATTTAATGAAATATTTTGTAATAAAAAAAAAGAAAACATTTCAGTTACCGTAATCTTTTTTATTGGAAAAAAAGGGGCAGACAAAATAAGAAATATTTCTTCTTTCTGCCACCTTTCATTTGATGTATTTTGATTTTTTCCACATATTTATGAATTTTTTTTTTCAATACAGTAATCTTTTGTTTTTTTATATGTAAAATGAATAAAAACTTTAAAAAAAAGTTTGAATTTGTATTGTAAAAAAATGAGTTCATAAAAGGGAAACAAATATTTAATGAAATATTTTGTAATTAAAAAAAAGAAAACATTTCAGTTACCGTAATCTTTTTTATTTATTCACAGAAAATTGCAGCAAAGTATTTAATGAGAAAACAATTACATCTGCAGAGCTGAAATATAAACAAATCCAGCCGGATATCACACAAACGTCAAAGCGCATGTTTTTATTTTTATTTGTCTTGTTTCTACTGTACCGGTATACAGAAAAAAAAAAATCTTCAAGTTTATTTACAGGGCCAGCAATGGTGGACTAATATTAAAACCTTGGCGCACCATAATCATCAGGCATCCGTTCAATGTTATACCTGTAATTAGAGATAGAAAACATTAGGTTATAACATAACTCGTGTTTTTTTATTTTTGACTTTTTTAAGTGCACAAACACAGAAACATTTGAGACAACTTTCAGACAGTTACCTGTGGTTTGAGATGTACATGATGGGCACCCCAGGTATCTTCCTGATCCTTCTCTTCAGATCTTTGTCCACGGTAGCCAGGATGTAACACTTGTGCTGCAGAAACAGTTTTTAAATAATTATTACATCATCATAAAAAACATTGGCTACATCACATACAAATAAACAACAATCCAGGCAATATTTAATGGTATGTTAATCAATTCAAAATTTGTATAATCTTTAGATGCGATTAACTGTAAGATGAACAAGAATGTTTTTATTTTATTACATGTCCCACAGCATTGTATCTTCAGCTTCATTTGGATAAAAATGCTATTTTCCCAATACAAGATTTACAATTTCTGGACCAAACATTTTTTTCTGAGCTGCTCTTTGCTGGACAAATGCTATATTTGCTTTTTTAAACACTGTTAACAATCATCTAAGTAATTTGAATAATTTCTTTGGAATATTTCTCCTGTAAACTAAGGGCTTCTTTCTAATATTTTACAATATTTAAGGGCATTTGAAGTTGCATGAACAATGATTCTGAGCAATTGTTGCACTAATCATCTCCAAGTCATCACACTGTGGCCTTTGTTTCGCAGTATTAGTACAAAACAGGATCAAACAACGCATATACTGTACCAACATTCATCAGGCACATTTGATGCTGTTCAGTAAAGATTAACAAATTGTCATCTAAGGGGCAGGTGTGACACGACTTGGGGCTGGAAAATTGCAAGTTTGCTTCCCTGCCATGCCAACATGTCATGGTGTCCTTCAGCAAGACACCCAACTGCTCCCCCGGGCACTTACGTAGTTGCCCGCTGCTCCGTGTGTGTACCTCACGTGTAAATGTAGAGAGCAAACTTAATCATTGTATAGGAACACACAGTGATGACAATACACGTTTCACATCAGACCTATAAAGGTTGATTTTATACAGCATCCTTCACACTGAGCGAGCGAGCTGCCAAAGCAACTCAGATTTCCAATTATAGTTGTTGTGTTGAGCCCCGAGCACCCACTGGTCTGTTGCTGAGGGAAATTTGTAAGAGCATAATATCAATTACATTATTTTAAAGCTTTTTTCAGAATCAGTGTGGCTCCAAAATCTTCCCATTGGGTCGTTTTTGTTAAACGGTCAGAGATCATCAGAATCAAAACCAGTCAGTAGGGCATCTCCTTCACAAGAATCAAACCCACCATTTTTAAAAACGTGCAGCTGCAGCATTTGTTTTTACAGGGTATATGCAGGAATAATGAAGTTAATTTCAATACCTTTTCAAGACTTTTTAAAGACCTTCCAAAATAAATTCAAGACCTTATAGTCACTTTGTTTTATTAAGCAACAACTATTTGATTTACAAAACTGCTGTTGTTTTCAATTACTGTAAATCTGTGAATCTCAAACCTACAACAGAACTGAGATACAGTGGAAAGAAAAAAGTTCAAAAGAAGAAACTGAACCACGACTAGGTTTAAGAAAATATAGCTTAGGTTACAACAAGACTCGTAGCTATTTTAAAGTAACTTGGTTGAACAATGGCGAATAAGAAATAAACACGGTTATTCTCGGCGACAGGCCTCAGCCATTCTTGAAAATCAGGCATCTCCAGCCACTTTGCCTCTATACCAACATCAACTACCTCATACATATACTGTGTACATTAACTCATATGCTGCTTTGCCACTCTTTGCAAATGTCAATGCTAGAACCTTCAGTTTATTTTATAGATATACTTTTTATACTACTATGCAAAAACTCAGGACAGTATTACACTTTTATTATTTCATTTTATGCTTATGTTCATTAAATGTTTAGTGTTTTAGTGTTGGTGTAAATTTTCATACTTTTATACTACTATGCAAAAACTCAGGACAGTGTTACACTTTTACTATTTTATGCTTATGTTTATTAAATGTTTCAGTGTTTTAGTGTTTAAATGGTTACTGTTGCACCGAGGGACTGAGAGAAACACAATTTCAATCATGTGTACCACTTCTTGGTCTGCTGCCCTCATACATCTCCTCCTACATGTCTTTGCGTGAGTGCAGCTACAGTGTGCGCTCTCAGGACATGATTACCTGCAGTGTTCCGTCAGTGAGGACTGAACTTGGAAAAAGGGCCTTCTCCTACTCTGCTCCTGCTTCATGGAATATCTTACAAAAAGATCTGAAGCTCTCGACCTTGACTTCTCTAAATGGTTTTCAGAATCTGTTGGAATCCTGGCAAAAACCAATGCAGATCTGTTCCTGTCTTTGATTTTATACGTCTACCTTATAATGTTTTGCTAGTTTTTTGATACTTTGTAAAAAAAAAAAAAAAAAAAACTTTTTTTCTCTTTTGTTTTCTATTGTTTATTGTTTGTTTGTTTATTGTTTATTGTTTAAGGAAATTATACCACTGCTGTTCATTGTTCTTTAGTTTTAGCAGGTCGCTTTCGTAAATGAGCCCTTGAGGTTCAAAAGATTTACCTGACTAAATAAAGGTTGAATGAATGAATGAATGAATGTGTATGTCCTGTACATATTGCAGTTCTGACAATAAAGTTGACTTTGTTCTCTCACGGTCTCGCGGCAACTTACTCAAACACAGACTCAACTTGGAGATAAAGCAGCCGTGCATGCGCACAAGATAGGCCTAGCCGTAAAGGCTGTTGTAACCTGACACCCTAAATTTGTGCGAAGCGGTTTCCGAATCATCCGCAGGTGAGGAAAACAAATATTAGTCATACATACTTTTTGCTGTCAAATTATTTAAAGCTAGAATAACAGCAAAAAAATAATAATACCTCATCAAATCTCTTTCAAGACTTTTTAATACTTTTCAAGACCCTTAATTTTCCCAAAATTGATTTATCAACTTTTAATAACTTTCAAGACCCTGCATATACTCTGTTTTATTCATTTATAAAAATTAAAACACATTTATCTCCATTAAAATGGCAACACGTGAAACGACACAGAAGACGAGAAAGGGCAGAGATCTCCATGCTTGTTGGCTGATGACAGAATTCAGATGGAGCTAGAGCAAATGGACTTAATTCATAGGCTTTGACTGCTGGAGGGCATGTGGTCTTCACTTGGCCACAGCAGTTTCAGAAACTGTAGCAGAGGATGGTAGGTGTTTTCTGACTTTACCTTACACTTATTTACCCATTGGTGGCAAGTTTCAGGTGGCTGCATTATCATGACCCGTCCACATTAAGGGTGTACTCAGTTACTGTACTGTATATGGAAACTACAGCAGTGCCACAGCTATTTTTGTATGTCCTGATTCATTCAACCTTTATTTAGGCAGGTTAATCTCATTGAGCCTCGAGGACTCATTTACAAGAGAGACCTGTCTACAAACTAAAGATTGATGACAACAGCAACAGTAGATTTTCCTTGAACAATCAACAATAGACAATCATAAGAGAGAAATACAGATTTTTTTAAACAAGTTAAAACAAAGATGTCAAAGTAGCAAAACAGACAGATTATAAGGTAGATGAAAATCAGAAACAGGAACAAATCTGCATTGGTTTTTGCCAGGATTCCAACAGATTCTTAAAAGCCATTTAGAGAGGTCAAGGTCGAGATCTTCAGATCTTTTTGTAAGATATTCCAAGAAGCAGGAGCAGAGTAGGAGAAGGCCCTTTTGCCAAGTTCAGTCCTCACTGACGGAACACTGCAGGTAATCATGTCCTGAGAGTGCACGCTGTAGCTGCACACGCAAAGACATGTAGGAGGAGATGTATGAAGGCAGCAGACCAAGAAGTGATTTAAAGATGAAAATGTACCAGTGGAAGAGTCTGCATGAGGTTAATGATGTCCAGTTAACCAGTGAATACAGGGTGCAGTGGTGGGTACGATAATCACAGCCAGTTATGAATCTTAGTGCACCATGATAGACCACATCCAACATCCGCAGGGTGCTTGTAGGAGCATTCATGTAGAGAATGTCACCGTAATCAATGGAGGGAAGGAAAGTCACAGATACAAGGCGTTTCCTAACATTCAGTGTTAGACATGATCTGTTTCTGAAAAAGAAACCCAGTTTAACTTTCAGTTTCTTTACTAGGTTTTCCACGTGGAGTTTAAAAGAGAGATGCGAATCGACCAGGATACCCAAATATTTATAGGAATCAACAAACTCAATAGGGACACCATTTGAAGATAAAATCAGAGGAAGAACTGCTGGGACCGACTTCCTATTTGAAAAAAGCATCCCTTTGGTTTTATCAGCATTTAGGACAAGTTTGAGACGGAACAAATCTGACTGGATGATGTAAAAGCAGATTGCAAAAGCTGGAAAGCCTTAGCAACTGTTTTAGCTCGACAGTAAACAACTGTGTCATCAGCATAGAAATGTAAGGATGCATCAGGGATGCTCTGACCTACATTACCTATGTAGATTGTAAAGAGGGTTGGTCCTAAGACTGAGCCTTGTGGTACACCATTTTTAACTGTTAAATAACTGGAAGAAGTACCATTATGTTGAACACATTGCCTCCGATTGGAAAGATAATTAGAAAACCAACCAATGGTGTGATCTGAGAAACTGATTTCTGAGAGCTTATGACACAAGATGTTATGATCCACAGTGTCAAAAGCTTTAGACAGGTCAAAGAAAAGTGCAGCACAATAATCCTTAGCATCCAATGTGCTGGTGAAGATTCTCAGATGGATTCTTAGCATCCAATGCTTCAACAACGTCATTAAGAACCTTCAGTGAAGCAGTCGTTGTGCTGTTTTTTCCTGAAACAAGACTGATGGAGAGGTAAGATGTTAAATGAGTCCAGATAAGTCAAAGTCAGAGTCAGAGTCAGAGAGTCTTTATTGTCATTTGCACCGCATGTGGTACATGAGATGAAAACGAGATTATGTACACGAGGTCCCAGTTACATCCAACAACAATGAAAGAGAAAAACAGTAATAACATCTAGAATTAACTAAGAAAAGCATCAAAGATAAGCTTTGATTTGAGAGTTTATCAGTTTTTCTAGAACCTTGGTTAAAATGCAGAGTTTAGATATTGGTCGATAGTTGTTCAGTGAGGTGGGGTCACCTCCATTCAGCAAAGGAAGAACAAAGGCTGTTTTCCAAGCATCCGGAATGGAGTTTTGGCTTATGGACAGATTAAAGATGTGGGTCACAGGGACTGTAATAATGATATGAGCAGCCAGCCTTAAGAAATAAGGTGGATTGCTGCAGCCAATGATTTAAAATGTCTTACTAGCCTCCCTGCTTCATTTTTTAACCTTTGTAATTTAAATCACAGCTTTCACCATTAAATCAATAGGCTACTAACTTTAACAACTGTATATTTTTGATATATTACCTGTGTTACTCTTTGGACTAAACAATCATCAGCATATGTTCCCTTGTGGGTGCACGGTAGGCGCTCAAACCGAGGATCTTTTGCAATCCTAGAAGAAAAGTAAAACAGAAAATAGGTGAATTAAAGGAAACATGTTTTTGCCCTCAGACCTGAGTTATGCCCAAAACTTGTACCTGAGTGCAACTCTAAATTTTAGTCCAAGCTTTTCAATCTCAGCCATCACACAATCTGTGATATAAGGGATACCTAGAACACATCACATGAGAAAAAAGTTATTGCACTTTTTATTATTTTATTATTAACTAAGTGCAGCAAGTAACTAATGTGACATTTGAACTGTGGTGATCTTACATTTGGCATAGAGGCAGTCCATCATAGACTGAAACATGTCCAGTTTGGCCTTGATGGAAAAGTTGATGAAGTTGGTGTCAACAAGAACGTGGTACGGTGGGCCAAGCTGAGTGTTGTACTGGAAAAACATGCATGATGGGTACTTTGTGCTGCAATGAAAGTGGGAAAATAGAAAAGTCATAAGATCACAATCACATTTTAAATACAAATTATTCTGCTGAAAGTCTAACTTACACTTCTCGTTCCTTAAGTTCAGAGGGGTCTTTCTTCTTCTTTTCTTTTGCTTTAGCACGATCTTTTTCTTTTCTTCAACCAGGCAGGAAGTTGAATTGGGAAAAGAATACAGTGTTTTTTACACTTAATTAAGAGAATAAATCTAGTTTGGGCTTCTAAGAAAGAGAATTAAACCAATGACTGGCACAAATAAAAAATCAACAGCTTTAATTAAAACTTACATTCTTTGATCTTTGAGACTAATCATTCTTTTCATTGCAGCAAACTGCCTGGTTTTATGTTTCCCCTGTTGAAAAAGGTTAAATCCCAATAAATCAACTGCAAGTTAAACACCACAATTAATAGCAGGTTTATATATTTCATCATGTATTTAAAAATTTCATCTTCTTTTGAAAAATGTTGTAGCTGGTCGTAACATGCTAAGCTAACTTACGTAACTTAGTTTTATATTCAAAACATACCGACTAACACAAAAAAGAGCTAACTTAAACTAATAAAAACTTTAAAAGGTAACGGTAATGCAGCTGTGATGCAGTTTATAGTTATTTACCATGATAAGAATTTTACTCCTCAATTTTGACGAGGTCCTCGTGTCGACGTTATGACGTAATCAACAATCGACTATTTTTGCGCTCGTTTCCGGTGTTGTACAGAAAAAAGTACATCAGTCGTGAGAAACATTCCCTTCGCAACAAGCGAATTTTAAAGCATTTGTTTTCATTAATAAATTGAATACAGTAAACGTAAAAATAGCAAACTAAGTTCTGGGTTTTTGGACACAATTATTTAAAACGATTTTTTTAAATGATATATACACGAGGGATCATTTTTCATCTGGCCACAGCAACGAATTTCCCCTGACTGTTGCTATAAACAATATTAGTAGTAATTTTTTTCTTGGAAATGTTTTAATTTAAATGTGCTTTACGCGTAGTGGGTGCGTTTGACGGAAGAGGAACGTTTTTCAGTACAACACCTATCCGGTTGCTACGCTATCGCATGAGAGACGAAGGTAGTTGCGGGGTTCATTATCACGGATTAGTGACTGTTTTACTTTGGTACGATGAGGCTTTGTTCATCAATGATAGTTCATATAATTCGTTTTGAACTTGGAGACATGTACGCCCTTAATACTATTATGAGCTGTAGTCGAGTTTTCACAAAAAGACTGACATTGTCGGCTAGCTGTGTGTTAGCATTTGTAGTAGTAGCAGTTGTGCAGCTTCAAACATCATCTAATGTGTCTAGTGAGAGGGATGCTGTTGCAATTTATTTATTTATTTTCTTATTAACCTTTATTTAACTTGTTTATTTTTTGCTCTAGGGGTCTTGTCATTTTTGTAAAGATCAAGCAGTCATACGTTAGGGTATACTGTATTTCTATTTAGGACTTTTGTTTGATTTTTTGGTTGTGGCAGCAGATAACATTTGTCAGTGTTTTGAAACCTGAGCTAGCGAGTCCATACAGTTCATCATTGCTTTTCAAATATTTTCAAATATTCAAAAGCATTTTGTAAAAAGGAAAAGTTGTTATAATCTTAAGGGAACAGACATTTTTGTTAAACCACAGTATAGAACTAATTTAAAGGGTTGGTTTACTTTAATACATGGAATAGGTCTATGGAATAGTTTGGAAAATGATGTTAAAAAAGCTAAGTCAATGTCTATATTTAAGAAAATGATTGAGTAAATTCTTGAAAAAAAAAAATATATATATATATAAATGGTAAATACTAAATGTACTGTACTATAAATCGGTAAATTGTTACGAGTTATTAATTTGGTTCATACCATACCATACCAGCTTTATTTATAGAGCACCCACAGGATAATCATTGTTTGAATTGATTTTGTTTTAAGGAGGAGCAGATATCATGAGCTTTTTTT
>JBBPBX010001187.1:63169-75263 GCA_038048925.1 Garcialebias charrua | reverse complement strand
AGGATTACAGATTATTGCTTGGATTATATTATCTATTTAATATTTGTTGTTTAAAAGCATTTTATACTTTTTTTAACAACTGTTTTGTTTAATGCAACAGTATGATATAATCCTGTGTTTCTTTGTCATGTAATATTTCTTATCTCCCTTCTCTTGTGTTTTTTGTCTTAGAGAAACAGGCAACAGATTAGCTGGTTGAATATTTCCAGTCTGTCCGAGGGTAGTCAGTTGAAAACTTAAGCAGTCTGATGAGTACTTGACGTAATTCTGTTGAACATTTTTTCTTACATTGTAGGTTTTTTGACTACTCCAGTAGTGTGTGCCATTTCTCCTGAGAGCACGGAGGGACATGAGTGAAGGCTCAACGATGGTCTGATGGACCGCCGCTTCTTCCTGACCCTCCTCTTCTGCTCAGTGTTGTGGATCTTCTTCTGGCAAATACGCTGGAAGAACAGAAAAGAAAGTGAAATTGAAGAATGGCTCCAAGGACAGAACCTCTCTCAGTACTGGCACTTATTTGAAGGTCAGTAAGTTACAATATAAACTATATTCCACATCGGTGCATCATGAAAATGTGCTTGATTGTACTGTTTACAGTATAATTAAAATTATTCAGTGTTTGCATCAATCCCAGTTGGTGTGTTTGCTTCATTGACTAGAAGGATGTTGGATTTTCTTTAATGTGCTGTTCATGTGCCATCCAGATGTACAGACACTGGAAGAACTGAGTCTGAGCGTACTGAGTCGTCTGGAGGAGGTGGCGATTGAACAGCAGCGCTGGAGGGAAATCGCAGAGGCCAATATCCAGCTTCTCCGAGACTTTGCCCTCCAGGAGTGGCTCTGTTCCCAGAAGTTGGAACACTATTACCAGACGTAAGCAAAGAAAGCGCTTTCGAGCATTACACCAATATGGCATGCATTTATAAACATCCTGTTGTTTTGGGGATTAACACATCACTTTTTGTTTATGCATCTTTGCACAGAATTTGTTCATTTGTCCACTTGAGGGCAGTCTCTGAGTATGTGTGAGCTGCAGTGTTTCAAAGGGTCGCTGCAGTAAAAAGTATTCTTTAGAGACTGAGTGAGTGGAAGACCCTGTACAGTGCTTTCTACAGGCACCCAACACACAAACAAAACCTACTTGTATTTTAATGATTCGTGAAAACAATGACCTCTTTGTCTTTTCTAAAGGTCAGAAACAAATAATGTCAAGTTTTAATTCAATACTGTCTGACTTCTCTAAAGGCAAACAGCCACATTATATGACACCACTGTCCTTTTACATCTTCACTGCTCACTTAATTTTCATTTAGTTTTTGATTTAGTGACAAACTGGTGGCAATTTTTTTAATCTTTTTTTGTTGTAATTATCTGTTGACCAAAGGTTTCTGCTAAATAAGAAGTTAAAATTGAGAACTCACATAAACCGTCCTTTGCTTTTCAGAGAAATGTGATCAGTTTTATGGTTACAACTTGCAACAAGAAAATGTTTATTTGTTTTGAAGTTAATTTGTTTGCATAGCTCGAGTTCCTGCTGCTGTTGTACCCTTGCTTGCAATCAGCCTAACGTGCATGTTTTTGGTCTGTGGGAGGAAACCGGAGTACCCGGAGAAAACCCACGCATGCACGGAGAGAACATGCAAACCCCACCCAGAATTACCCCACTCCCACTCAGCTGGGATTCGATCTGGCGACCTTCTCGCTAAGAGGCGGCAGCTCTACCAGCTGTGCCACCGTGCCACCCATACTGTGTGCATGACCTTAGTAAAAGTACACAGCATACTGTGTACATGTCCATAGTAAAAGTACACAGGTATGTTCTCTGATGAAGCGTTGAAGTTGTAAGACTTTAACCTGCACCATCAAGACCAACATCATTCTGAAGGAAGAGAGGGAGTTTAGTGAAACTTTCCAGTAGTTTACGTTTTAGTTTACTTTTTCATTTTTTTCATTTGAGCAGTTGTCGGATATACAGTATTTAAAAAAAAATTATAACACAGGAATTCCTTTTGCAAAGTACAAATTACCGGCAGTTTACATTTATAATATTGTTTTAAATTTGGCAGACTGACAAATAACTGAAATGACTATTTCATTCAAAGGGATTATATTTACAGGATTTCAGACCATTTAATACTATTTATTTTTTTCAAATTTGATAATTTATATAATTTATCACAGTTTAATTACCTCTCGGTATGATTCTAAATATCATAACGTTTAGTTCATCTAAACAGCCACAACACCTCGTTGCTACTAAAACACCATCTAGAATTGAATTTTTCAGATTTTTGTATCAGACAGCACGACTGCGCTGCTCTGCTCTGATTGGGTCAAATTGTAGCTCTTCTTCTCTTTACTGGTTGCAAATAACATCAGTTTTTGGTAATTCCTGTACTGTATCATCATTATATTGGATGGCTTTAAAACACATTTTTTTCACCCTTTCATTTTTACAGACATTTAAAATAAGGGAAATCTGTCACGGCGGCAGAGAACTTTAATCCGCATGTATTTCATTTGGTTGCTCACTGAATAACCCAAGGCAAGATCTGGTTGTCCGAGACAAAAATGTCTTCTCGGATATACGGAAACCACTTATGCCAACCCCTGCTTGTGCTGAAGTTTATATAAACTAGTGTTGATGTGTGAAAGACAGCCTTCTGTTTGCAATTAGAGAAGTTGACTTGCTCAATAGATGAATTTGGCCATATCTGCAGTGGCAGTTGGGTTGTTTTGTAAAACCTAAAGAAGAAAGTGTTTCCCTTTTAATCTTCTCTACAGATTGAAGACCCTGGGTTGCATGAATCTGGATGATCTGTCTCAGTTCGACAGTCAGCTGCAGCTTTCCTTAGCTGCCTGGGGTTACTACTACGACGATTACATAAAGCTTTCGACAGGCATCAAGATCCTCCAGACTTCCAGAAGAAGTCGAGACCAGGACTACGAGATTCGGCTGGTCCACAGCCTTGCAGAAAGGCGTCTGAATGAAAAGTGGTCGATTGGTGAGACTAACTATTGTCTGTAATTTAAAGCCTTCTAGTTTTGCTGTCGCTCACAGCTGTGGATGAATAGGAGGCACTTAACTTCAACCTGTTAACATGAAATGAAAGTGTTGCAAACGTTATTGCAAGAGCCACAGTTTGTGTTTTCATGGAGAAGTTTTGTGTTTCTTCATCTGTATTCACAACGCAAACTTGGCTCCCCCCCCCCTGTCCTTCAGCCTTCTCAATAACTTTGAGCAGGAGGCTGGAGTCATTTCCCGACATAAACACATACCGTAGATGTTCTGTGCAGTGAAAATGTTGGTGAACGCAGCCTGTTTAAACAGATCACTGACGAAAATGCCTTACCAGCATCACAGGCATGAAAAGTGTTACAAAATCATAATTAGTGGCAGCAGTCATCAGTTTTGTAGAGGAGGGAGTAAGAGACGCAGGCACAGTAAAACAAAAGTAATGATTCATTTGTTACAGAACAACATTACTTTTAGATGAACGTGGTCTTATCATCAATAAACGGTGTTTGTACATTTCAACACCAGCTGGTGTTATGCATCAGCCTGAGCCGAGATGAAAACTAGTCCTGTAGGAAACATTTCTCAGGTTAGTTTGTAAAGATAAAATATTTTCAGCAGGGGTTTCACATTAGTTTACTTTTTTATAATTTTTTTATTTCTCTACTTAGCTAATGTTCACTTAATTTATAATGTTCAATCTAAATATTTGCCCTCTTTCACCTACTTATATATTATAAATGTAAGCCCAATTGTTAGTTCTATTACTTCATGTAGTTTAAAGCATAAACTTAAGACCCTCAGACCAAATCTGCCCCTTGTAAACCTTTATTTAAGCCCTACAAAAAATAATTGAAATGTAGCTTTCTGATTAAATTAGAATAAAAATGAGATTATCAGTTAACAACATTAGTTATCTAAAGAGCCAGCAGATTTTTAAACAGGAAATCTGATTAATGCACGTCTGTCTCGGGGTTGTGTTCTTGTGACTCAATGAGAGTACAGTAGGTACCTCATTGGTCAATAGGGTGACTTCTGGTCACATGGCAACAGAGTGGGGATTATGGGTATTTACAGTATTTTCCTGGTGTATAGGTCGCACCTGTGTATAGGTCGCATTGTCCAATTATCACCAGTAGATTGGAAAAATCCTTAGATAGGTTGCACTGGTGTATAGGTCGCACCTACGTTTAGCTCTGCTGCAAATGTCTGCCACAGGAGCGCACAGCAAGGCTTTTAAGAAGATTAATACTTAAAAACAATTATTTGTTTGATAAAAATTATAGCAAATATATGTCTGAGCTGAACTTTTCCTTAATAAATGAACTTAATTGTGAAATTAGCTGGATTTAAAAATTTGTTTCGCCGAAAGTGATAACAAGCCATATATAGGTCGCACCTGAGTATAGGTCGCAGGCCTTGAAAAAAATGATAAAAAGGTGCGACCTATACACCGGAAAATACGGGTAGTAGCAAAATTGGAACCATGAGCTAGAGGTATCTGTCATGTACCTGTGTCACAAAATGGGTATGTGTGTTGGACAGCTATATGAGCGCGCAGGTGTGTTAGAGAAAAAATGTTATGCAGTGACATGAAGCTTGGCAGCCTGTTAAAATAAAATAAGAAACAAATATATTTTTCAAAAAGTACATAAACTAGTTGCTCATGTGAATAAGCTTTGGAGTCCAAAGCATGAGAAAAAAGTAGTGGTTTATACACCAGCAATTACAGTAAATTAAAAAGTTAAATGTAGCTTTCAGATTGAATTAGAATAAAAACTGGATTTAATAAAAATCGTAAATATAGTTCTTAGATCTACGGTAGTTGTACATCTGCTTGAATGGTCCCTAAAGGTTTTTATTTGACTTCTTGTCTTTTTCAAAAACACAGTAGACAAGTATAACTTTGTTCATTAGACATTTCCTTCGTTTAATAAAATAAGAAAAAATGTGCTGGGTAACATCATCTACAAAATGTCTTCAGTCGAGTTATGTTTAGTAAAAGTGGGTCTATAGATGGAGTTGTTATTTCTGTCACTGTGTGTGAAAATTAGGATGTGATGATGACGAGTATTTTAATATGTTAATATCAGCAGACGTCTCGTTATCAATTTTCTGGGCTTGTAGTTAATCCCATTAATCTCGTCTCTCTACGAATGGTTCTGTCACACCACCTTGGCTACATGCAGAGGTATAGATGTTTTTTGTGGCCATATTTTGTGCTGTGGTAAGAGGACTTCACAACTCTGTTTTGATTAAGTACCGTACAGGTAGTTGCAATACAATACAATTAGTTACATACAGTATGTTTCTCAATCATCTTTTGTTTTTTCTTGGTAAAGTCATTTACGTTTGTGTTGTATTCAACAAGTAAATTGTACTTTAAGTATTTATAAAATTTTATCTGGTGTAGTTGATTTTGAAGTTTATAGAATAGTCACTGGTTACTCAGGGTCATGAAGACAACTTGTTCTGTGGGTATCTCAGGATAGTCTGTTTTGTTACTACATGAGGATACATGGAGCAGAGGACGTTTTGTGATAAAAGTACTGTTTGATATTGATACGGTCGAAGCAAACTCATGCTCGGCGTGTAAAGAAATCAGGGTAATCCTGATTTCAATTGTGATCTCAGATAAAATTCATCTTAAAGGCCTGCTGTGTGTGTGCCACCTTCATAATATACTGCTTTTCTTGTTTTATTCATCTTAAGAATGTAGTAAATTGCCCTTCAAATGGCTGGAAAATACATTGTTTAAAGTAGATTTAAAAATAAAAACCCTACTTAGGGATTTAAATGTTTATAGTCATGAAAAAAATCATGAAAAGAGTGATGAAAAATCATATAATTTACAGTCAATCTGTAAAACTTGACTTGTAAGGCAATGAAATGAGGAGTACAGTATATATTAAACGAAAGTGAAAACAAAGAATTTTTTAATGGTTTTCATCGTGGGACACTTGAGTAGGCGGTGAAATCCCCGCCCTCCTCATGCCATTGACAAGGCAGCTCCTTCTAAAAATAAGAAATCCTACAGAGAATGTGTCATGGCATATGAACAATCAAATGTTCTGCGTTCATATTAGCATTCCTAATGTTTATTTGCACCTCTGGTTGGTCAGCATTCCTGACTGAAGGAGTGGCGTTTAACATGCAAGAGCACAAAGCTTGGCCGTTCAACTCACAACTTTTCCAGTCGTTGACATTTCCAGTAAATCTGTTCTAGAAATGCATCATATAATTGTATTTTTACAAATTTTTACAAAAGGAAAATGGTTAAATTTGACTTTGTTTCAGAATAGACAGCGTGCACTGTCTACATTTCTCTTATTTAATCCATTTTCCTTATTTGTTTTAGCGGGAGCTCTGTTTTTTGGCTGTACTGTGGCGCTGTGCTTCTCGATAAGGGACCTCATGTTTTACGTGATTGGTGAGTCCAAGATCAGCTGTTGGGTGGTTAATATTTCCTAGGGAGAAACTTATTTTCCGCTTCTTTCTCGACGTCTAAATATTTACCATGAGTTGATCCAAATTAAGTTTGTGTAGCCTTAAGTTTTGGCAAAAAAATGTTTTTTTTTAACTCCCTAAAATAGCAACGTACTGTATTTCACAACCAAATTGACATATTTGTTAATGTTTTCCATCTTTTCCCCTCTCGTGGCAGGTGGAATTACTGTTTCCATCATAGCGTTTTTCTTCACCATCAAGTTCCTGTGTGAGCTTGCAGCGAGGATTGTTAGCTTCCTGCAGAATGAGGATCCAGGACGAAGAGGGGACCGCAGCATCTACGACTATGTCCGAGGCAACTACCTGGACCCACGTTCCTGCAAGGTGTCATGGGACTGGAAAGAACCGCAGGAAGTGGGGCAAACGATGACCTTTAGAGTTCAGGTGATGATAGATTTCACTGGGGAGTTGACAAAAAAAAGTGTTTTTGAGAGTATTTGTTGAGGAAAAAATATTTTACAAAATTGCTGTGTGTATTCTCTATACGTAATTAAATCTGCATGTTTTTACCTGTGTCTTAGCTTTTCTACAAGAATGGTCAACCTTTCCCAGCCCATCGGCCTGTGGGTTTGAGGGTCAACATCACCCACATTGAATTGGCCCTGGACATCCCTGTCACACAAGAGGTTCTGCAAGAACCGGAGTCCAATGTTGTAAAAGTTGCCTTTACAGTACGCAAAGCTGGACGCTATGAGGTTGCTGTCAAGCTGGGCGGCCTCAATGTGGCTTACAGTCCTTATTACAAGATATTTCAGCCAGGTACAAGTGTGGCATATAAATAAATAAAAAAGATAATTCTTTCAAAAATTTAGTTAGGATAAAAATAATCAACATTTCTTTTTCTCGTCAGGTACCGTTGTTCCATCCAAAACAACGATAGCTTACCATTTCTCCACCCTGGTCCTAACAAATGGCCAGCAGCACACACTACAGATTGAACCCAGGGACGAGTACGGAAACCCCACCAGTAACTCCACTTCTCTCACAGATGAAGCCAACTACAGTGTGCATGTGCACTCCGTAAGCCGAACCAGCCATTTATTTTTACTAACTTCATTTAAAGTGTCTGTGACATCATCTTCCTTCTTTTCATGAAATGATAGAAGATATATATCTTGTATCATTCAACTATGTTTGTTTTTGCAAACAAAATGATAAATTAATGAAAATTCCTTTCAAACTGAGATTAAAATTACAATCAGCGTTTCTTCTTGGAATATCCGACTACCGGTACACGCAAACGCACCATCTGTGACGTAGGAGGATGAATGTCTTTAGAACGCCCCTATTAAATATTCATGGCGGACAATAAATAAACCGACTAATTTAGCAATCTAAGTAAAGATTTGAGCAATTTGTCTTCAGTTTAGGAAGCAGGAAGTTAGATGAGCAGAAACAGCAGGTTCTAATTTAGGTCCGCACTAGCCTGGTTAAAACCAGACCCTTGTCCTTCACTTCGCTTCGTACTAGGGTCTGGACTTTCTGTTATAGAGAACCGATTCTTGCTGGAGGCGTGGCCTCTGCTGAGGAACAAAACCATTGGATCTTAGAAAAATTTTGAACAGGGAAAAGCATTCTGCTCCCTCCCCCTCAGAGCCATATATGGTCTGTTTCCCGTGCTCTGCTGAACTTGACATCAGCTCCGCCTCCTGCTGCATTTTCTCTCGCTGCCGCTGCATATTCTGTGTTTATATGTTAATAAAACGTTCTAAAAAATAAAATAAAACCATGGAGCTCTGGTCCAGCACACCAGAAGACCAGAAAATCTGCAGGGACTCGGGCAGCAACGTAAAACCCGAGTTTAATTCTCTCGTGACAACCTGAGGCATTTCCTCATTCAACTCAGCGGAGGGAGAGGAGGAGGAGGAGGGAGCGATCACTTGACTTTTGGCAAAAAAACAAAAGAAAACTCCAGATAAGGGATTAAGAAGGGGAATTTAATACATTTGTGTCACATATAAAACAGTCCTGCATCGCTTTGCATCGCTTTGAATGAGAACATGCGGATGCTCGCTGGCTGCGCGCTGGAACAGGTGGGGGCGTGGGTTAGGGGCCAAAAACTCCGCCCCTTCTGTTCTCTGATTGGTCCGGTCAAAAATCTACCGGAGAAATCCTTCTCTATGGGAGAAGTCCCAGACGGAGCAGTGAAGGGAAAATAGAATTGAGCGGAGCTGTGTAGGAAGGCGAGGGCCAGGCCTGGTCCGCACCCGTATTTTTTTTAGTTTTACCTGTTCAGGAAGCGAGTGCGCTCCGAGAGCAGGGGCAGCTTTATTTATTCCATACTTGACGAAGTATTTCATCTTTTGGGAAAGTGAAAAGGCTCACTTGTTCACTGATGATATTAGAACACCCAAATGCGACACAACGTAACGACATTATACAAAAAAAAAAGGCGATCTGGCAGAGAATTGATGCGTTATCATGGCACACGCAGACTCGAGGTTCATCCTCCTACGTCACAGATGGTGCATTCGTGTGTAGTCGGATATTCCAAGAAGAAACACTGATTTTTATTTGAATCTCAGTTTGAAAGGAATTTTCATTAATTTATCATTTTGTTTGCAAAAACGAACATAGTTGAATGATACAAGATATATATCTTCTATCATTTCATGAAAAGAAGGAAGATGATGTCACAGACACTTTAATGTTTTTCTTGGTCAGTTGAAATTCAGTTTTTCTGATTTTCAGCTAGGTACCGTGGAGGATGACAGTCTTGAGGGTTTCTACAGTAAGTCCGTGTCGCTCAACAAGCAGCAGTGCCAGGTTCTGCTGAGACTGACCCTGAGGAAGACGGGCTGCTTCAGGGCTCGCATCTCCTACAAGGACCAGCCGCTTAGCAACGGGGAATTCGACATAATTGTTCTCAGTGGTGAGCAACGTTCAGGTGTTGAATACCATGCAGTACTTTAGAAGATCCCTCTTTTCACAGTTGGCGTGTTCAAAGCCTAATTCCACAATTGTTGCTCATTGCAGAGAATGAAAAAACGTGTGTGGAGAAGAACGTGTCCACTCCAGGCATAAGCATCTACTTCGAGGCATACCTTTACAGCAGCGGGAACTACAGCAGTTCATCATGGCAGTTACCAGCTTCCTCTCTGTTGACTCCTCAGAGGAGGCCTTCCATGGGGGAGGAAGACGAGGAGCACGACTCTCCTGTGGAGGGGCAACCAGAGAAGGTGAAGAAACCAAAAAAGGTCTACTGTTACATATCACCAAAGGTAAGTGTTGGTTAGAATTGCTTTTTTTTTTTCTTTTCCCTCAACTTAATTTCAGATTTAAAGCAGATATACAGCATGACTTTAAATATTGTAGTAATTATTTGAATTTTGTCAAACAGCAACTATCTGTTAAGGAGTTCTACCTGAAAATTATTCCATGGCGCCTTTTTACGTTTCGGGTTTGTCCGGGAACAAAGGTGTGTGACAGTTTTGGTGAAAGTGCCATTCATCACTTGGGTTTTCGTCTCATCATAACCTCTTGTTACAGTTTACATACTATGGTCCAGACCCAGTTCATAGGTATTTAACTCTTGTGGTGGATGATGGGATACAGCCTCCTGTGGAGCTCAGCTGCAAAGACAGAAACATCATGGCGGCCACCTTCATTCGCTTCCTGCACAAAAACATAGGTTTGTTTCACTTTGATGAGGGTATTGTTGAAGTTGTCCAGTTTACACCGCGGTATAATTGGTTGTTCTTGGTTTTAGGTGGCTCTGAAACTTTTCAAGATAAAGTGAACTTCTTTCAACGTGAACTCAGGCACATTCACTCTAAGAAACCTCGTACCAAAACCTGCCTAAAAATCTCCCGGCATGCCATTCTGGATTCGGTGAGTACTGCTGCTTTTATGCATTTAGCCCTTTTTTATGAGTCGTGCTTGCAAATAGACATCAAATTCTCATGTTATTGTGAGCCCTGGGATAATGTTGACGCTTTTCAGTCATTAAAGGCCACAAGGAACTTCTCAGTGTCAGACTGGAGTAAGAACTTTGAGGTTGTGTTTCAGGATGAAGAAGGTAAAAAATGTTTAAATTACTCTACTGAAGCCTTAAACTCATGCACGTAGCATTGTACTTATTTTTGGTATCCCTTTGCAGCTCTTGACTGGGGTGGACCTCGCAGGGAGTGGTTTGAGTTGATCTGTAAGACTCTATTTGACACGTCCAACCAGTTGTTCACTCGCTTCAGTGACAATAACCAGGGCCTTGTGAGTTATTTATTTATTTTTTAAATAAATTTCACGTTCAGTCCTCATGATCCAAATACATAAAACAAAATTTTTAAAAACTGAGCAAGCTTGCTTTGTTTGCCCAGGTTCACCCAAATCCTGACCGACCGCCTCACTTGCGCTTGAAGATGTATGAGTTTGCAGGTCGCATCGTGGGAAAGTGTTTGTACGAGTCTGCTCTGGGCGGAGCTTACAAGCAGCTGGTCCGAGCTCGCTTTACCCGCTCCTTCTTAGCGCAGCTCATTGGTCTTAGGATGAACTACAAGGTATGGAAATCCTAAAAATTAGCAAGGTTTTGTTATTGTTTATCGACTTCTGTCGTCGGTTCTGTCTCATTTTTTAAACGTACTTCATAAAGCCAGGAAATGTAATCTGGTCCTCTGGATTATTTATGGAAATCCAGCCAACCACCTATTGCTGTTTATCTAACTTAGAAAGAATTCAAAAAGCCCACCCAATTATCTTTTATCCATTCTCCCCAAGAAGATGAATATTTTATTTACCGGTATTTAAAAAAGTCATTTTTACTGTTTTTCCTTTTGTTTTCCCACACAATAAGTACTTTGAGACGGATGACCAGGAGTTCTACAAAACTAAAGTCTGCTTCATCCTAAACAATGACGTGAGCGAGATGGACCTGGTCTTTGCTGAGGAGAAGTACAACAAGTCAGGACAGCTGGAGAAGGTGACGCAACGACTTGGAAAGAACCCACCTCTTTAATCTGTAAAGCTATTTCCTCAGGAATAGTGGTAATAAATCATGCAAAACGAACCATACTGCCTGTTTGGCAGCCATTTTGTTTTTCCCTAAACGAGAACGACACCAGTAGGTTTGTATGATAGTAGCTGCTTTGTGCTTTCTTCCTTAAAACAAAGCGTAACTGTCTGTTTGACATTAAATATGGTCCTGGATCAAACTCTGTCCTGCCTCATGTTCTCCTGCAGGTGGTGGAGGTAACTTCAGGTGGAGCTCAGATTGCTGTTACCAATGAAAATAAGATGCATTATCTCAACCTACTGGCACAATACAGACTGGCCAGCCAGGTGAGGGATGAGGTGGAACATTTCCTGAAAGGTAAGAAGACCAACACGGATGCAGGCTGCGGTTGTGTGCATGCCGTTAATAGGACTTTTCTAACCAACTGCAGGATTGAACGAACTGGTTCCAGAAAACCTGCTGGCCATATTCGATGAGAACGAGTTGGAGGTGTGCGTGTTGCTGGTTACAAAACAAATCCCAGACTCTTTAAATGATCACTGGCTAATCAGGTGTGTTTTCTTTTTACTCCTCATTAGTTGCTGATGTGCGGCACAGGCGATATAAATGTGCAGGACTTCAAA
>JBBPBX010001187.1:20669-60669 GCA_038048925.1 Garcialebias charrua | reverse complement strand
TAAAAAAAAAAATGCAGCACTGGAGGTAGTTTTATTTCTGAACGCAAAGTTTCTTCAGCTTCATAAGTTCAAGAAACGAATAAGGCTGGAACAGAGAGAGGCCTTAGAGTGGCATTAAACAGCTGCAGAAAGTGGAATGATTAGAACGGGTGACACATGCATCTGCAGCACTTTGGCCTTAATCGATCAGAGACTGTGTATGTAAATATATGATATTGTTCTTTTAACTCGATACATGTACAAACTGATGTGCATACGTACATTTTCCTCTTTTTGTTGTGATGTTTAAAAAGGGATTGAGTTAATTGCTGCACATTCGCTAGGTTAAGTATTAATATTTCTGAGTTCGAGAGGGTTTTAAAAGAGGCCAAGCAATTTTCGCCATCTCTGTTTCTAATTTATTGATAAATATTTTTGTTTTATGGTTTAATATTTTTGTGTTTTATGACCTGCCTTATTCATGCCCTTTGCCTCTGATTGTAACTAAAGCTCTTAGGAGGGAACGGACAACAAGAATAGAAACTAATTCCTTTTGTATATACTGTGGGTGCGCATTGGATTCTGGATGAACCCATATTAAACCAACACTTTGTCATATATTTTTCTATTTTTAGTCTCAGCCTTATATGGGGTTACCTCAGGAGCTCCTATGCATCCTCTGACACCCAGATGTTTTCGTCCTCACACACACACATCGTTCGCTCATAGAGGCCTCCTTTTCATGACCGTTCAACCTTTAGCCACTTGTAAGCGGATGGAAAGTATTGTATTTTTGGGAAAATATTATTTTTTGTCTTTATTATCTATTGTAAGCTATTTATTTTTAATGTTTGAAGGGTTGTCTGCATCCTGAGCCAACAGATGTTTCCTTTTTTTTGTGCATAATTGTTGGAATTACTTTGCTGTTCAAGCGTTTACATGATTTTTAGCCGTTTTGTAATGATACGTGCTGTCGGAGTATTTGTATAGCATTAATCCAGTAAAAGTGATTAACCTTGAAGTAAGAAAGAAACTTGTATTGGGTGAGGCTTCTTCGTTGCTGGAATATTTTGGTTTGTTCAAATTCACCACAAATTTAGCTTGTTAGCACAAGATTTAACTTGGGTGGCACATCACATTCAGAGAGTAATTTGGTTTTACTGGTCTTTTGCAGTGTTTAGAGGTTTATAAGAGGATTTAAGCTTGTGTGGGTTGTTCAATGTTCACTTTATACAATAAGAACACTAAAATGCTTTCAGATTCGTATGATAAAAGTTCATCGTGGGAAATTTCAGCTCCTGAACCAGATGTTGGGATCACTTTTGGATAGAAAGGCATTTTATACAGAACATGACCATTCGGTTCAGATTATTATTTATTTTTTCCCCATTTGTTTTAATTTTAAATGGATTTCTGGGCTATACAGCCTGAGAGGGATTTTTTAACATTGTACATATTGTGAAATATTTGCCGATTGCTTTCCCCACTCCTTTTTTTAAACAGCAGGCCTCTGCTGGTGAATGTTCAAAGATTCTCTGGACTGCAGGTCCTGCATTTATTGGAATAAAACTAAGAAACATTTACATTTTTCAGTGTACCTTTTTTGTGAAACTGGTTGATCCATATGCAAAGTTTGATAAGCAATTGTGGCACTGAAAACTTTACTTTCAGTTACTATTTGCATGTAGCAATGAAGTGCATTTCATTTTGGACACAAGGGGGCGCTAGTTCTGCATTTGACGTGCTCACCATAAGTGTAAGGTACATTTATTTTTCTGTCAGCAAATAAAAGTTTCTTTCTTCACTTGACTTTATAAAAAAAAAAACATTGAATGGACGAGAATAAATACCTTATTTTTTTCATGAAACAACCTACCATATACTGTACCTTCTAACTTATAAACTTAACCATAAATTACATTAAAACTGGAGAATTCACATGAGCTTCAGCTTTAATGTCTTTTTCGAAGTTAGCACGTGATGTTTCTTGGAAAATATAAATTGTTAACCTTGTGAACTTTTTGGTCCTCCCACGTGCTCCTCCTGGCACATCTCGTGTGTTGTCTGGACACCATCAGAAGCCACCAGAAAGTCATCTTGAAGCACTTAAAGGCAGGAATCCTGCTATTTAGTCCAGGCATGCACCTGTTGATTTGCATAATTAATTTATTTTTATTTCACCCTGAAGAATGTGTGCTAAAAATCAATCACATGTGAGGGATCATACTACAATTGCAGCTTTGCATAGATTTAATTAGGAAATCACTATTTTCTGACTAATTCTTTGTGCTGCTTTATAAACAACACCAGACATGGAAGTAACTTGGATTCTGGAGTCTTCTAGGCCATGTGCAACGCCTCATTTCCTATTTCTGAGTCATCCTCTGAGATGTCCATCGCCTCCGATCGAAGGTAATCGTCTGCAGACTGATCTTGCAGGGCGGACGACACAAATGTGCTGTTCCTGATGCAGCCTCAGAACACAACCGCTCTCCCAGCTTCCTGTTCAACAGCCGTGGGGGTTGTCTGCTTCCTATTCCAAAAACTTGGGTCATTACCTGATTGGGCACTGCTGATTAACTGCCAACTGCATTGGCTAAAGTTGTTCATCATCTGTGATGAGGCCAGTCCTAATCAGAGTCAGTGGAGGACAGGAGAGCTCCAGTTGGAGGCCTGAATTTAGGCTTACTTTTTTATTTGATTTGATGTTTATTCATTCATTTTTAAAGAACAATACAAGACAGTTTCATCGGATACATACAAGTAGGATAAAATGAAAGGAGCAGAAAGAAGATGAAATCTTATTATATCTGCCCCTTATTTCACTGTTTGTTCAACCAATGTTAACCTTCAAGCTACATAAGAAAATGAATAATTCAACTTTATTTTTCTAACTGTAATACACAAACTACATCACAAAATGAATAATTCTACTTAATTTATCTAGCTGTAATACACAAACTACATCACAAAATGAATAATTCTACTTAATTTTCTAACTGTAATACACAAACTACATCACAAAATGAATAATTCTACTTAATTTTACTAACTGTAATACACAAACTACATCACAAAATGAATAATTCTACTTAATTTATCTAGCTGTAATACACAAACTACATCACAAAATGAATAATTCTACTTAATTTTCTAACTGTAATACACAAACTACATCATTCTAACTGTAATACACAAACTACATAAGAAAATGAATAATTCAACTTAATTTTTCTAACTGTAATACACAAACTACATCATTCTAACTGTAATACACAAACTACATAAGAAAATGAATAATTCAACTTAATTTTTCTAACTGTAATACACAAACTACATCACAAAAATGAATAATTCTATTTAATTTTTCTAACTGTAATACACAAACTACATCACAAAATGAATAATTCTACTTAATTTTTCTAACTGTAATACACAAACTACATCACAAAATGAATAATTCTACTTAATTTATCTAACTGTAATACACAAACTACATCACAAAATGAATAATTCTACTTAATTTATCTAACTGTAATACACAAACTACATCACAAAATGAATAATTCTACTTAATTTTCTAACTGTAATACACAAACTACATCATTCTAACTGTAATACACAAACTACATAAGAAAATGAATAATTCAACTTAATTTTTCTAACTGTAATACACAAACTACATCACAAAAATGAATAATTCTATTTAATTTTTCTAACTGTAATACACAAACTACATCACAAAATGAATAATTCTACTTAATTTTTCTAACTGTAATACACAAACTACATCACAAAATGAATAACTCTACTTAATTTTTCTAACTGTAATACACAACACACTAAGCTACATCATCAGTCAACATAAGTGTAATATACAAACACACTAAGTTACATCGTTTACATTACACTTACACTTAAAACAGTTATTATTTATTTGTTATTATTTATTTAAGTTACATTTACTGTAAGGTGCAGCGACTGTAACATTCAAAGAGCTTTTGGATTTGGGTTCAAACATTATAGGCCTGCGTGTGCACAAAGTCCACTTCTTGGAGGAGCAGAGTAACTTCTTCGCTCCCTTCATTACCGCTGACCACCAGAATGGCTGTTTGCTCCATCAGGGTTTCAACGTGGCTCCTTTTACGATTGCTGATAGTGTGGTTTTGCCATCTATGCTTATATTTAAAAAACAGCTGTGTGAAGTGCACGCCGTCTTGATGACAGTGGTCTGGCAGCGACGAGCAGAATGTACAGATAATGCACTGATTAAAAATATGTTTGTTCTTCTTCTTGATCCTTCACAGATTTTATGCACTTCTTGTTTCTTCGTAATTTAAGCATTGGGAACTGACGTTTGACACCCAAATGAGGGATACTACAAATTCATTTTTAACAGCAAATGTGGCCGAACATACATGAAAAACATCATTTGAATGCATTTCTTTATCTGGAGCAGAGCTGCCGACACATGTTTTGATTTGAAGATGATATAAAACTCTGCAGAACGTGTCCAGCTGAGGTCAGAGACATGCAGAAAGGTTTCAGCCACAAGCAGTCTTGAAAAACTGCTAGTGTGGTGATTAAGTATCCCCCAGCTGATGGCTGTCTATGTAATATATAAGATGCTGGAGAGGGGATATTGATTCATCGGGTTAGTTTTACTGCTGGGTTGTGCAGCTGCGTTGTTTTCAAGTGCGTTGGGAAACCTTATATTTTCACTGTAAAGACGGGGCCTCTAGTGTGGATTATCCAAGTGTTGCTCCACCCTATTGTCAGTGCGGTGTCACTATAATATTTATGAACTGTCTGTGAAGTGGGCTCCATCCTCGTGTCTGAAGTGCAGCAACAGAAATTAAAGAAATGTTTTTGAGTCGTGCACTAAATGATGTGGTCAAATCTGTCAGTCCCTCAGTTTGATCCAGACTGAAATGTCTCATCACCATGATGGATCACCTTTTAAAAAAGTTTCGTCCCACGGCTCCCTGTCCCAGAGATTATTATTTCTGACTTAAGCTGTTGCATATATTTTCCACACTTTAGTCTACAAAGTTTTATTTTTCTAAGATGGGTTGAGATACGTTGGATTGATTATGCTTCTATTTGTTGCAGATGTTCCTAATGCCCAGAGTGTACATGTACAACACCAGATTTGTACTTTTCTTTGAAATATCTCATCTAAAGTTACATTTGCAATAAACAGAGTGGCATTAAAGTTTGCTCACTGAGACCACAGGCTGTAAATAAAGACCGAGACTTTCATGGTTCTCATAAAACCACCACAACACTCATGTTTGTGACTTCGATTAGTGGAATGATGGATTGATATAATGTTTGTTCCTTACACTGATAGACGTTATATTGGAAGCTGTAGTGTAGTGCTGCACAAGTGCAGGCTTTCCTGAAGAAAAAAAAAAGAAAAAAAAAAAGTGGTGATTCAGGGTTGTATCTTATCAGATCTGCTCTTGACAGGAGGTTGCAAATTAAATTACGTCACAGAAAGATGCAAAGTTTGCAACCGGAACCGATCAGTTGGATGTTGCGCAACAAAATAAAATCACGCTTTTTTATGTGTTTTTTTCTTCTTCTTTTGCACCTGTGTTATGATCAAATAAGCTATTAGGTTATTTGTCAGCTGAGTTTGAGGAAAGCTGAGAGCTGCAATGTCACAAAGGTCACTGTAACTATGTCATCAAAACATTTCTGTGTGGTCACTGTGACTTTCCTCTTATTTTCATTCCTACATGTATTATTACAAAAATATATGAAGAAACCCAGTTTGAGAGGGATTTCTGCTGATTGGCTGATATTGGTTTGGCTTTACTTTGATCAATCATCATGTCTCCTTTTTCAGATTCTAAATATCAAATTCAGAATTTAGAAGTAAATGATCATGTTGACTACCAGCTGATCTAATCATTTGGTGCAGGATAAAACTTCTGCAGAATTGTTAACATTGTCACTATCAGTTGTTTTAAGTGCTTGAGGCTACAAAATAATAATCTGCACATTCAGCTAAGAAAGCTAATGGTTGGCGTTGTACAAACTCATTATGAAACTCCTTTTGTTTCTTCCTGTTTGCTCATAAACTGTTCTTTAAACTGAACATTCATCTAAAACAGGGGTGCGCAAAGTTGGCCTCATTACTATATTAAAATTTCCTTTGAAGTGTCAATGTGTTTACACTCAGTCATTCTGACTTTAATCTTAATGTTAAATGGAAAGTCAGCCCAATGACTACCTTAATGGCACTATACAACTGGAGAAGCTATTTTGTGCATTAAATTATTTAATTTGACTTTTTTTTATTTTATTTTGACAGACTACAGCTTCCTGCCACTGAAAACCATTTTCCTTTGATCCTGCACTAATACACATATAAATCACACATAAAGCGTTTAAAAATAGCCTAAATTATAAATATGATCTGGCTTCAGTAGTGATTTTAGCCTCTTTTAGGGGCTGCTCAAGCTTCCCCTAACATTTAACTCAGCACCTTTGAAAAATAAAACACCATGTTAGGAAACAGTGTCAAACCTTAGATTCGTCAAATATGGAATAAGTGATGACAGTCTCAAACGGGCCAGTAAAATCTATGATTTATTTTTGCACGAGTCCTGCCACCTGTCAATCAATCCAGCATGTCAGCAACTGACCAATCAGCAACCTCAATTTGTCCTGAAGTGAAAACCCTTTCCCCGCAGAGCTGCATCTTTGCAGTCAGAGATTTCAATGAGCTTACATATTTTGTTACATGTTAATCTATATTGTAATAAATATTTGTAAAATGCACCAAAATGCAGGAAATGGCATCTGTTTTATTCAAAATTCTCTGGGGTAGGACCCCCAGACCCCCCACCACCACCAACACAGCCTGTTTTGTAATGTTCTTCATACAGAATTGAAAGTTAAATAACTGTATACTGTAATAAATAAATGGACTTTATTTAAAATATTTGTATTTCATGTATTATAGTATTGCATTTGGCCCGCAAAACTCTGACAGATTTTAAATTTGGCCCTCTCAGGGAAAAAGTTTGGGCACCCCTGATCTAAAGGCATTCATTCAATCACTGATTTCTGTGCATTTTATTTACTGGTATTTATTTTGTTGCCACCATTGAACAAAAGCTGTATTTGTCAAACTCACAAGACCAGGGTCAAAGCCAATGTTGTTACATTTGTATCTCACTTGTATTAATAGGAATTTATTTTAAAATCCTGATTTCAGCTGCCAAGCACAAATCTCTCAAGTATTGGGCTTCTTTCCGACGACGGACGACGACGTTACCACTGTAGATGCACCAAATCTGCAGGTAGTTTTTACTTAACAAAGCTGCTTCATGTGGTAATAATAATAATAATAATAATAATGAATTCAATTTATAACGCACTTTTCATTAATGAAAATCTCAAAGTGCTACAAGGTGCAACAGAATTAAATGTCAATAAAACAAATAATAAAACAATTAAAATCAATAACAGTATCAGCTAAGATCAAAAGTAGAATCATGAGGAGGTAGAGTATGCTCGGTTGAAAAGAAAGGTCTTCAAGCCGCTCTTAAAGTCAACCACAGACTGTGGGGCTCTCAGACAGTCAGGAAGAGAGTTCCACAGGCGGGGGGCAGCCACACTGAAAGCCCGGTCTCCCATGGTCCTTAATTTGGTTCTCGGAATGTGAAGGAGATTACTGTTCTGTGACCGCAGCGACCGGGTGGATGAGTATGGAATAAGAATATCCTTCAGATAATCTGGTGAAGCTCCATGTAAGCATTGATGTGTAATGAGAGCAGTTTTGTACTGAATTCTGTAGGTGACAGGAAGCCAATGAAGGTTATGGAGAATGGGCGTAATATGTTCAAATTTACGAACTCTCAACAAGATCCTTGCTGCACTGTTTTGAATATATTGAAGTTTCTGAAGGTTTTTGCCAGGGATTCCAATAAACAGGGAGTTGCAGTAGTCGAGCCTGGAGGAGACAAAAGCATGGACGAGCTTCTCAGCATCGGAAAAAGTTAGGGATGGGCGAAGTCTGGAGATGTTTCGAAGATGGAAGAAGCAAGTTTTAAACAGAAGCTTAATGTGATTTTCAAATGTAAGATTGGAGTCCATTTTTATTCCAAGATTAGTAACAGAGGTGGAGAGGGGGATGTCTTGTCCAGAAAAGGAAAGTGTTGTTATAGGAGATGTTTGTACCTGGTGAGGGGTGCCAATCAGTATGGCCTCAGTCTTGGAGCAGTTTAATTGAAGAAAGTTCTGATTCATCCATGCCCTAATTGCCTCCAGGCAGGCAGAGAGGGCAGTGAGTGAAGATGGAGATGACAAGGTGGAAGATGAGGATGCTCCAGTCCTGATGTAAAGCTGTGTATCGTCGGCATAACAGTGAAAAGAAATGTTGAACTGATTAATAATTTGACCTAAAGGCAGCATGTAAAGGGAAAACAGCAGGGGCCCCAGAACCGACCCCTGAGGGACACCACAGGAGACACAGACTGTCTGGGACGTGGCGTTGCCAAGACTAACACATTCCAGCCTATTGGAGAGGAAAGATTTGAACCAGTCCAGGACGGTGTCGCAGAGACCGACCTCCACATGAAGACGGTGGAGGAGGATACTATGGTCCACAGTGTCGAAGGCTGCAGTGAGGTCAAGGAGGACAAGGATGGAGGGAGAGCCAGTGTCAGCAGCCAAGAGGACATCATTGGTAACTCTCAGCAATGCAGTCTCAGTACTGTGAGCTGCCCTGAATCCAGACTGGAACTTCTCATACAGGGAGTGTTGCTGTAGGTGGTCCTGCAGCTGAGCAGCAACAGCTTTTTCCAGCACTTTAGACAAAAAAGGGAGGTGTGAAATTGGGCGTTAATTAGAAAAAATGTCGGGATCCAAATTAGATTTGGTCACTTATCAGCTCAGAAAACATCAGTTTGCTGCATCCCAGTCAGAAATGTATGTTTTATTGGGGTGGCCATGTGGGGGCCACTGAAAACCCTGGGGTGGGACGCACCAACACCAAAATTAGAACAAAATTCCAGAAGATTTGTTATATTGTTATTTCAATGCCCTTCAATGGGTTTTTTGACAAATACAGCAAAATGTGAGTTAGGGAATCACCATCAGTTTATTATTATTATTATTATTATTAGTTAATATTACTTATTGAGAAAAGCCCTGTCACTACTCAACTTACGGAAACTTATCTCCCAAATTTAAATCCATCCATCGTCTTACTCGCTTCTTCCTTCTCAGGTCACGAGGGCCACTGGTCCCCAAACCCTGCAGTCACTGTGCGAGAGGCGTGGGACACCTTATGCACGTTTTTGGTCTGTGGAAGGACACGTACCTGGAGAAAACCCAACACATGCATGGAGAGAACATGCAAACTCCACCCTGAAAGGCCCCGAGTCGGGATTTGATCCGGCAACTTTCTCGCTGAGGGGCAACAGCATACAAACTGATCCACTGTGCAGCCTTCAAATTTTAAATTATATAAAAAAATATAAAAATTACCTTCTTTAGTACATTAGATTTACTGGTCACCTTTATTCAAGGTAAGTAGATTTTAGGTTAAAACAATGTTTTATGTTTATAATCTGTAATAGCTACGGGAAATAAAAAAAATGCACATCAAGCAAAAGCTTAACTAAAGAGGTTAAAACTGTTTGACCTGGGGGGGAGGGGGGGAATAATATTTTATGGGTGGCCATTGCCAAGCTTGTACTTTAAGATACTGTCTTTTGCTGATTAAATTGTTTTATTGACCGTCATAAAGCACCACCTGAATGCTCTATCTCTACATGCTGTTTTTTTTTTGGTTTTAGACAAATTCAGAGTATAGAAAGTCAACACATTTGATTATTTTGAGGAGAAATTTATGTAATTATTTTCTCACTTAATTAAGACAAATTAATTCAGTCTTTCATACTTTCTTTTCTAAGTGAATGAGATACAGGCAGATTTTCACAGCCTTACAAGTTATGTGATCTGCACATGTGCAACATATTTGTGTGCATTTTAGTGACGACAGTGTTAAATTTAAATCCAGCAAAGCTCTCTGAAGCTGGTGAGCTAGTGAGGTGAAGAAGTAGATGAGGGGAAAAGAGAGGTACGGCACACCTGCTGGAAACTGCTGAGTGAGGGGAAGTGTGTTCCTGTCTGCTGTGGTGATCTCTGCCAAACCATTCTGAACGGAGCCGCTCGGCCCAGTAGGGACCACCCTGGTAAGAGAGAGGAACAGGGCGAGGCTCGTGGACTGACAGAATGATTGACTCCATCATCAGCTTCTGCTTCTCAAACATGCAGAGCTCTCACTTTGGAAAACGCCTAAAAAAAGAGATGTATTCACCGTATTTTAGACAGAATAATGTATCTCTTGCTCTGAAGCCTTTCTGTATATGTACTTTGTAAAAGCTAGATTCTGTTTACACGAATTAGGACAATTTTTAGGAAGTTTCCACATGGCTCCTGTCGCAAGGCGTCCAGACGAGGACATGATGTCATTCCCGCTGGCTTGTTTCTGCTCCCCGCCACAGTGACATGTCAGACTGTGTCTTCCTGTTTGAGGGTGTGTCAGCACCAAGTGTAATGACGGTGATACCATCTAAAGAACTTTTGGACAAATGTTAAAGACCAGAAACATGTATGGACATGAGAAAGGTCACAAACACGACAGAAACTGTTTGCTTTGGTCAGGGTGTGAGCTCTGTGTAGTTTCATGTTTAATCCTCTGCTGTACAGTACTGTGCTTTTGTTTTAACAGAGGAAACACGTTTTTTTTTCTTTTTACTTAAGTTCAAGTTCAAGTAGGCTTTATTGTCATTCGCATCACATGTGGTACATGAGGTGGAACAAAATTGTGTACACAGGGTCCCAGTTACTTCCAACAATAGCAAAAATATAAATTGTAAATGGAAACAATATGAGGATCTAAGAAATAAACTAAGAAATATGCTAAACACTAATACAGGTAGTCCTCGACTTACGACGGCCTCGAGTTACGACGTTTCGCGGTTACGACGCACCTCCCATAAAAAAAAATGTTAAACTTTTTTTTAAAACTTTTTTATTTATAAGCCGATTTACGCAGTTTCCGGCAGTTTCCGGTTTAGATGTGGAGGCTACAGTTTGCCCTGTACTCTCTAAAAAAGCTAAGTCTGGTCCTCTGGACATTCAAAAAACAAAACAAAACTTGTTGGAGCAAGCTGGACAGGAAGCAGCTGTGGAAAAGTAGCTGTTTTATGGATAGCGATTTTACAACGTAAACGAATGGAGAATCCGGAGGAGGAAGGGAGGAAAGGCTTCACTAGCATTCCAGAGTAGGAAATTAACTCTTTTTTCCCTTCATTATGGCTCTGAAATGTATGTGTTTTTTGATAATGATGTAGGGTACTGTGTTAGGATGGGCTAAGTGTTTGGTAAAATACAGTACTGTACGTATAAGGTGCAGTTTGGACGTATGTTTCAAGTTACGTCGAAATTTGCTTTACGACGGAGCATAGGAACGGAACTCCGTCGTAAGTCGAGGATTACCTGTAGTGTAAAACAATATTCCGAACAACAGCAGCATGAACATGTGTCTGTGTGAGTAGATGAGTATGAATGAACGCAGCAGCAGGAAATAATCAGCAGCATGAGATCAGCAACATGGATATCAGCAGCACATATCATGAATCAAAGTGGCGATTACAGTACAGTGATTTATTTTTCTTCACAGTGATTATCCTGGTTAGAGATTCATGAGTCTAACAGCTTCTGGTATGTTCCTCAATCTAGTGGTTCTACACTTAATGCTCCTCAACCTTCGTCCTGAGGGGAGTGCATGGGGCAAAAAGTCTGTGTGCTGGGTGAGTGGGGTCCTTCATGATGCAGGTGGCCCTCTTCCTGCATCTGGAGGTAGATGTCTGTGATGGTGGGGAGACTGACTCCAACAGACTCCAGCTTAAGATGAACTGTATAAAAAAATCTAATCCTTTTGGGTTGTGTTTTGGAATATATTTTGCAGGTCGCTTTCGTAACTGAGCCCTCGAGGCTCAATAAGATTTACCTGATTAAATAAAGGTTGAATGAAAAAATATGTTGCAATAGGAAATTTTACTAAAATCTCTCAACTTTCTTACATGCATTTATTTGTTAGTTGTTTTGTTTTTCCAGTAGAAATTTTCAAATTTAATTCAAAACATTCTTTTGTGTGTGTGTGCAAAGATATCCAAGAATTAGTAACTACAGTACTGTAGAAAAACACTCATTTTTACTCACTGACATTGTTCCCTCCATCCATCCATTATCTTTACCCGATTCTTCCTTTTTGAGTCTCGGGGGTCACAGTGCAAGAGGTGGGGGACACATCTCCAGTCCATCACAGGGACACATATAGAGACAAACGAGACAACCATTCACTCTCTCACTCATGACAATTTAGAGTTATCAATCAGCCTAACATGCATGTTTGTGTGTCTGTGGGAGGAAACCAGAGTACCTGGAGAAAACACGGAGAGAACATGAAAACTCCACACAGAAAGCCCCCTGGCCAGGATTCGAATATGTGACCTTCTCACTGAAAGGCGGCAGCTCTACCAACTGTGCCACTGCGCCGCCTGTCGTCGTTTCATAACTGCAAAGTGTTACCATTTGACAACCTACCCAATGTATTGAATACAAGCTTACAAAGAAAAAACATGGTACGAATTGGTCAATTATTGTTTAAATAATGGAAATGTAATAAAAATTTGGAAAACGTGTGTGTTTGAGGAGCTCTTCCACACATGACTCATCATCACAGTCGGTGAGAGAAACAGTCAGGGGAGAACCGAGAGAACAAGAGAAGTTACTAAAACAAAGAATGCCTTCATGCTTCAAAAGAAGAGAAAAATAATGCAGAATGGGAAGTCCGTCCAAAAACACAGCTTGTTGCTGTAAAATGCCTGCGTGAGATCATGGGCATAAACATTTTCCTGTTCTTGTTTGACAGTCAGGGCAGAGAGACGCTGACATAATTGTGATTCTAATGTTTTATAGGCAAAGATCAAGATGAGAGATAAAATACTCCTCTGGTGACTCAGCAGTGAAATCTTCTAAGGAGACTCACAAACAATTTAATTCATTATATCTTCTGCCATAAAACTGTCATAACAGTCAGTCAAAGTAGCTGTTAGTATGGATCTCCATGCATCACATGCCAACAGTCAACATTTTGCTTAAACATGATGAAACCCCCACCCATTAAATTTTTTTTTTTATAAGCCAACCACTCGACAAGAACAATTAGATATCCAGCATTGTCAGTGGACGGCATTTCAGACGTTTTCCAGAGAAATAATATTACTTACTTTTTATGTACCGTATTTTTCAGCGTATATGTCACAGTTTTTTGCATAGATTTGTCAGTCCTGTGACTTATACTCCAAAGTGACTTATTAATTTTTCACCATATTCATAATGAAAGTTTTGACAGAAGCTTTTAAATTCTGAAGAACTGCAACAGCGAGTCCTCCCATTCGCGCTCGCTTCACTCAGCTGGTGCAGGCAGAGGAACGCTGGAAAGTTAAGCCCCCCGTATAGCTCTGCGTACGTCCATACGCAGCTGTACGCTCGTATTACGCAGAGGTACAAGCATATCCCCGCAGGGCATGTACCGTATTTTCCGGACTATAGGTCGAGGCTTTTTATCATTTTTTCATGGCTTGCGACCTATAGTCAGGTGCGACCTATTTATGGCTTTTTATAAAATAAGCTGATTTGTAATCATTTATTAACAAAAATTAAACTGAGACACACTCTTACAATAATGTCAGCTAACAAATATATTTTTTAGGTGTTTATCATGCTAAAATTATTCATTTATTAAAGAAAAGTTCAGCTCAGACACATATTTGCTATAATTTTCATCAAACAATTAATTGTTCCCTTATCAGTCATGTCACTCGGTGCAACATAATTGCTATGGGAAATTGCGCCCCCGCACGATTACCTGAAGGAATACACTCACGCCTTTACGGCAGGGGCGTCAGCGTCACACCAGAGTCTCCTCCCTCTGGGTATTTAAGACGCGGACGCCCATCCTACTTCCTCTTATTGCCCTTCACCTCGCTTAAACCTGAAACACTCTTCTCTGATCTTCTCTGTTGGTCATCGCTCGACCAGAGGTGAGCTTGCTCCCTACACAGAGCGTACAGATAATTTTTTCCTGCGGACTGCCGAGCTGGCGAAAGCTGGTCCGGCACATTTTTCCTTCACCCCGAAGTTTTCTTCTGTTCTCTCTCCACAGACTGCTTCGCTCGACGGCGCTAACTGCGCCACACCGCTACCCTGCTAACGAGTAGCACGCTAGCTGGCGAAAGCGACGCGAGGAGGGAGACGTTTCCGGACAACGTTAGCAGTGCTAACGAGCTTAACTCTTCTCAGCCATGGCTCCTGAGAAGGTAATGTGAAAACCCAAAACTCAAAGAAGACCAGCAGGCCAGCGAGCCGTAGCTCCCGTGCCTTTTCTCTTCTGCTTTTCTGCTGCTCGGTTAGCGAACGCTAACTGCAAGGCACGCTACCTGCTAAGCTAATGAAGCTAACAGGCCAGCAGCCGCGAGCAGCCCAGCGAGAGGACGTCCTCGGACGAGGAACTCTGGCAGGCTGTGAGCTCCGGCTCCCGAACCTGCTTCAGCGGATCCGGCTACCCCCTTTTCAGCAGCGGACACCCACGAGGCCTGTCCGGTCTGCTCAGGGATGCTACACGCGAAGACACTCAAAGTTTTTCTCGCGGATGACCCTGGAGAAAGGAGAGTGGAAATCGAGTAACCCCGCTGCTAACTGGCTAGCTCCCACGGTTAGCATGGCTAACCAGGAGCACCCACGACAACACGGGGCGGACGACAGCGCTGCTAACACGATTAGCGTGGCTACGAGCGGACAACGAAGGACTCCATCGTGAGGTATGTGAAAATGCTTGGTCTAGCTTGCTAGCTAACCTTCTCATATTTTGCCTGTTTCGCTATCCTGTGCGGTAGAATTAATCGCATAACTAAGTGTTTTTTACCAATGCTACGCTGCTTGAGGGCCCGTCTTAGCACCGCTAGCGGGCTCACGTGTGCCTCCACGTTTAGCCCTGGCTAACAGGGAGGCTCTCTGTCCAGCACAGTCCAGGAGGAGGAAGCTTCCTGTCAGCTGCGCTACCTAGTAGTTTTCCTACGCCCACAACGAGAACATCGTGATGCTGAGAGCTTATCCACCCATGAGGCTATGGATGACTCTCTGACGTTAACCATGTCAGGGCCCGAGGGACCCTGGTGGGGTGGACAAGGACGAGTGGCCTCGGTGCTGCAGGCCCACCAGGCAGAAAAGCTAGAGGAGCTGCAAGGGGCCACCAACAAAAGGAAAAGAAAAGCCACATCTCTGTGTGGAAGTCACGGGTCACCTGACCCTGAGATGCCCCTGCACCATTACAGGCGCTCTCACTCACAGAGGGAGAGAAAATGCCGAACTTTTACCACCAGTACCTGTGTTAGAGGAGCACAGACTAGCTGGTTCGGAACGTTTAAACATACAAGAACACTCAGACCCTTGTGTAATAAAGAGAAATTGCCATCCACACACGACAATAAAGTCTCTGACTACTGAACGCCTCCTGGTCCCAAAATGGGAACAGGGCCTCAGGCTTACCCGCCCACGCGGTACGGGAACCTGACCTTTTGAGCCCAGACTTCACTTGTAAAACGCTACAAGGAGCTGGTGACATGTGTGTGCGCACTAAACATAACTCGTCTACTGTATGTGTAATAAAAACAAACACTGTTTCATGCATATACAAGAATAAAAGTACCAAAGCACAGACTGCCCTGGTTCTTGACTCGAGCCCCACTTTTGTGAAACACAAACTACTAGGTCAGACTATGAACCGCAGTAGGACACACGAGTTCTGCCTGAGACAGTCAGATCTCGCGATGTCTTCTGTTGGGCAGACCAGCCTGCTACAGAGTACGCGAGAGGGGTCGAAGGCCACCCTTCCCGCACTCAAACATGACAAGCAGCAGCTAGACATCCCTTCCAGGCTTATGGCGCACGCGCAGGCCTGGAGGGCGTGTCTGCCAAACGAATGGGTCATGACGACGGTGCGTCGTGGGCTCAAGCTGCAGTTCATCAAAAGACCCCCCCCCCCTTTCGTGGGGGTGCTGTGATCGGACATTAACCCAGCACACGCGCACGTGCTGAGGGAGGAAGTGTCAACGATGCTACAGAAAGGAGTAATAAGTATTGTTCCAAAACACAAACTACGCTCCGGTCATTGCAGCAAGCTCTTCCTGGTGCCCAAAAGAGATCAATCCCTGAGGCCGGTCCTGGATCTCAGGACTCTGAACAAGAAAATAAGAACTTTCAAGTTCAAGATGTTCACACTGCGGCAGGTCCCCCAGTCCGTGAGACCTGGAGACTACGCATGTACAGTGGATTTGAAAGACGCCTATTTCCATGTGGGCGTGTGGAGGAGGCACAGGAAATTCCTCCGGTTTGCCTTCGAAGGGAAGGCTTATGAATGCAAAGCCTTACCCTTCGGTTTGAAGACTGCTCCTCGTACATTTACTAAATGTCTGGACGCAGCCCTGACCCCTCTTAGGAATCAAGGAGTCAGGATTATGAACTACCTGGATGACCTCCTGGTTCTGGCCGGAAGCAGAATACAGGCCCAGTCACACTCCTGCAGGGTGGTCTCTCACCTGGAGTCTCTCGGTTTTGTCATAAACCTACAAAAGAGTGACCTGACCCCATCACGGATTACCGTATTTCTGGGAGTGCAGGTCGACACCATCCGGTACAGAGCATGGCTCTCAGAGGAACGTGTTTCCTCGATTCGCCGTTGCCTGGCAAAGTTTAAACTGAATCAACGGGTCCCCCTGAAAACGTGCCAACGCCTTTTAGGCCTCTTGGCGGCAGCCATACCCTGTGTGCCACACACATTGCTGAAGATGCGGGTCCTGCAAATATGGCTAAACCAACAAACAGGATGGGGGGCAGTCTGCAGAAATCAGAATGCCCGAGGCCTCTGGAATGAGCAGGAAGCAAGATTGTGTATCAACTTCCTGGAATTGTTTGCCGTATTCCTGTCAGTAAAATACTTCTTTGGTAAAGGTCTGATTGCGGGACAGCACGTCCTGGTGAAATCAGATAACAAAACCACGGTGTCCTTCATTAACTGGGAAGGGGGGATGAGATCCCAAGCCCTCCTCAGCCTGACACAGAGGATGCTCACATGGTACGCTCCAAGATTATTGTCGCTCAGGGCGACTCATGTTCCGGGTGAACTGAATTACGGAGCGGATGCCCTCTCAAGAGGGCCTCTTTTGGAATCAGAATGAAGACTGAACCCACGAGTCGTGGATCAGGTCTGGTCACGGTTTGGGAGAGCCTCGGTGGACTTGTTCCCATGCAGAGCCAGCTCACAATGTGACCTCTACTTCTCTATGAGGGAAACAGACGCACCGTTGGGAACGGATGCTTTGGCCCATGATTGGCCAGCAGGGGTGCTGTATTATGCTTTTCCACCTGTCCCTCTGATTCAGGTGACACTGGAACGTATACGTAAGGGAGCCCTCTCCCTGATACTGATAGCCCCCAGGTGGCCACAGAAACCGTGGTTCCCGGAACTGATCTCAATGTTGTCAGGGATACCATGGCAGTTGCCTTCTTACTGTCATGGTCTGTCTTCTGTTGTCTGGTGTTTCTGTGTTCTGTCTGTTTATGTTTCTTAGCTTTGAGTGCATTGAGGCTGTGAGAGCGAGGGAAGCCCATCGATGTGAGGATGGCGACGCTCTCCTCGGGGGGCGAGATCCCCAGTGGAGTGGCCCCCATGGTGCTGTCGCTGGCGGGGGGACCGGGATCCAGCATGGAGGGCAGAGTGAGTGGTTCTGCAAAGTCTGAAAGGGAGGAAGAAATAATTTTAAAAGTATTTTTTACTAGTTACGAAATATTTTTATTAATAACTGAAGGAAATATTAGGCAATAGCTTCATACGGGTTGGTTTTAATTTGTAAAGTATTTTGACGATTCATTGTTTTAGGACTAAATCTTTACGCGCAAGTATTTGATCAATTGATTGATTGATTCAAGAGTGCTGCATACGACACATTATAACCCTCAACAAACAAATATACAGCAATATAGCACTGGTCCTGACAAGTAAAGAGCTTGTATAATATTGGACCTTGACCTGTGACCTGCACCTTGAACAGGGTATATACAAAAATTCTTGAGTTAAATTTAATACCTTTTAATACCTTTTTAATACCATCACAATATTTTTTAATACCATCACGACACTGAGCTGCAACCGTAGCGGCAACCTCTTGTATTTCAGGTCAGAGCAACTAATTGTAAAGTGATAGATTACTGCGATTTTCTCCCTAAACTTTAGTAGCAAATGTAGTTTTATAATAATTACTGGATACATCAAGTTGCTTCTTGCCTCAATAAAAGCACTGACCTACCGTACTTGTTATTTAAATCTAACCCAAGACAAAAAGTTATTTAATTGTTCCCACACACAACATATCTCTAATGGCAAACAAAAAACTGTAAACTTGAAAAGAGAACAGTTTAGTTAAAAGGATTCAACACTGAAAAACATACACAATTCAAAAACAGAGGGAAAAAAATAATAACTACCGGTACTGTATTTTTCAGCCTGTATGTCACAGTTTTTGCATAATTTACATGCCTTGCGACTTATAGGCTGAAGTGACTTTATAGATTTTCCCCCATATTTATAAACAATTTTTAGACTGAGATATGACCATTTCCATTCATTCTGACTGGAAAAAATAAAATAAAAAACAGCAGTACTTGATGGCAGCAGAGTAGTAACAGGTGTATGGCATGAGGTTGGCTGTTGTGTCATGTAATAGGAAAACGTGGCTATGATGACAAATTCAAAAAAGTTCAAGACAAAAACAACTGGACTTTATTTATTATACTATACTTTATACTTTGTTTTTTTTCTTGCACTTTTTAGAATTTACCATGTCTTGGATGACTGAGAATCTTCATCAGCTATTAATGACTCAATCGGCCTGCCATACTCTCCCCACCTGCATTCTGCTCTCTGCTTGGAACCGTCAAAACAGCTGCAACACTGCGGCAAATTTGACCATTAAAGTACATTTATTAAGCAAATGTTGGACTGAGACACGCCTCTGCTATAATTTCGAGCTAACAAATAATTGTTTAGGTGCTTTTCTTGTTAAATTTTAGAGAAACAAGCTGTGTTCCTCCTTCCTCCTTTTTCCTCCCTCTGCGTGTTCACGGAGCACCAATGTGAAACTACTTTTTAAATAAAGCTGACTTGACCATTAAAGTACATTTATTAAGAAAACGTTAGACTGAGACACACCTTAGCTATAATTTCGAGCTAACAAATTATTGTTTAGGTGCTTTTCTTGTTAAATTTCGGAGAAACGAGCCACGTTCCTACTTCCTGTTTCTTTTTACAGACCTGACAATAAGCCTCTCGGCTGTTGGCTGAAGCCAGTCTCTGACTCTGGCGTCCTCTCACCAGAGGTCTGAAAACACATTTCCCCATGACGGTTCTGGAAGCTCTGTCGGCCAGCTGTAGGCGCGAACGCACACTGACCGACGATATGACATCACTGATTTAGCTTAGGTCCTGCTCTGACATAAAATTAGAAAAGATAAATAAATTCACAGGATTTTTTTCGCCGATAGAACGGGAAAAATATAGTTGTGTAGGTTTTTTAAAAATTAATACCTCGTCAGATGACGTTTATTACTTTTTAATACTTTTTAATGGCCGTAATTTCTGTTATTTTGTTTACTACCTTTTACTACCTTTTACAACCCCGCGGATACGCTGTGTAACCAACTGTTAAGGCTGGTGCGTTTTCAGCCTGCTCCTGGCGAGGGGTCTGAACTACTGTAAGAGCGTTAGAGGCGTATGTGGCAGCTACTGCCACTATACGACAGTCGGACCAGATGTTCGTGTGTTACGGAGGCCCTAGGTTGGGCTGTCCTCTTTCCAAACAGCGCCTCTCCGACTGGATTGTGGATGTCATCTGCCACGCCTATGCGGCAGGGCATGGTCCCCTGCCGGTCGGCGTAAAGGCTCTGCATCATGGGCTTCCCCAAGCACGTTCACCAGATTTTACCGGGTTGACGTGGCCACCCCTCATCCCCTGGGCCAGGTTCTTCTGCAAGGGCCCTCTGGACCTCCTCTGTGTGGTATTTGCTCAGGATTCTTCATGACATCGTTGGTATTAGTCATTCAGTGCTTTTAGCACCGCCCTCTGGCGGTCAGGAGGGATGAAATAGAACGAAAGTTACGAATGTAACTACGGTTCTATGAATCCCGGATGACCGCCAGAGCTTCACTGTTACTCAGAATCCTTGCTTTACGCAAGAAGATTCTGTAGGAGTGAATTACGGATAACGCTAGGCTAAATAGCCTCTGATTGCTTATCCGGTCACACCTGTGTGACGTCGTTGATATAATTACTCAAACAGCGCATGTGCAAAGGGAACATTCAGTGCTTTCAGCACCGCCCTCTGGCGGTCATCCGGGATTCATAGAACCGTAGTTACATTTGTAACTTTCGTTTTACTGTGTCAATGATTTGTTTAAACTTGTGCTGCTCTTGTTTGTTTTAACCAGCTTTATTCTCAGATAAACATTAAGATTAAAAACAAAGATGGTAACAATTTTACTGAAATGATGCGTTGGAATGATTGGAAAGCAAGAAGGAACTAAACTTAAACATCCTGTTCTACTGAAGTAAAGAGTCTGAATGCAGTCGTTCTGCAAATGCATTAAACCCACTTCAAACCCAACCAAAAGGAAGCTGCTCTAATTTTCATTTACTGTAAAAGCTCTTTACAGCTAGTCAGGGAAAAATAAATGACATGAGTCAACGTCTCAAGGGAACGGCTCTATTAGACTGAATCAGCTTCTGCAAAGTTTCTGATGAGAATCACTTATTGGACATAGAGTCCATACAGCTCATAAAACACAGACAGCCTCGTTCTAGAACATACACTAGAAGATTAAATATGATGTGGCTCTCACTTTAAATTACCTTTGTGTTTGAAAAGCGTCCCCAAATGATCAACTTTCCTCTTTGTGCTATATTGTATTGTGTCGTACACATCCTGGTCACCTCTGGACGTAGGTAAAGTCAGTGCACAGAAACAATTTAATGAATTTCTATTTTTACAATCACCTACACTCCCTTTACAGTATCACTGCACTGTTTCAGATCAGGGTACATTTGCAAGGAATTTTTATAAGGTTTGTATAAAAAAAAGAGCATCTGTAGATAATTACAAAGGGGGGAAAATGTATCAATTTGTTGTGTTATGTCAAAATTAGACCTAAGCACTTTAGTAGCACCTGATACTGAAGTCAAGAGGTGATAATGTTTTTATCTGCCTTGCTGTGTATTGATGCATGTGCTATTTTTTGCTTGAACTTAAACGGCATTACCTCTTGACATGAACCCTGTTTGTCTGTTGACTCAAAAATCTCACAAACCACTGGAAGTACTGGTAATCACTGGCTGTACATCTAAAGCTTTGAGATTTTTATTAATGAAAAGTGCATTATAAATTGAATTCATTATTATTAATTCATTATTAAAGCTCATTAACTTTTGGAGTCACCAATTCAAGATGGTCACCACAGCTAATCAACATAAACAAACTCGCTGTAACTCAATCAGTTATACAGATGCTGAGCTGAGGTTTTAAGAAGAAGTGGCAGAGGATGGTGCTCAACACACTGAAAAGTAACAGATCACATAATGTAGCATGACTTTGTGCACGTCATTTACAATGTTGGAACAAAATGGTTACAACTTCATCTCTTCCCAGCACAAGATTCAAATATAAAACTAGTTGATGGCAACAAGGAATGCTAGACCTTTCATTTAAAACATGTTGTCAAACTGAGGCAGCACCTTCAGGATTGATTAACTATTTGGCATTTGTGAATAAATAAATATATATTAAAACAGGTTATGATGGCATTTGATTAATTTTACCAGAAGCTGTAAACACATCAATTTGTGGTCAATGCCAACATCTGACATGTGTCTCCTCCTTTTATCTCCACGTGTCTGCACACTGTTCAGTTTTAGTTCAATAAGTATTTAGGCAAGATAAAAAAGTACAAATAGAGCTCAATAAAAAGATAGAATTTGTCTAAATGAATCGCTACAGTTTTCTTCAGCCTAAACTGTTGAAACTGTTGGACATAAATACTGTATTTTCCAGACTACTGTATAAGTCACTTTTATAGTTAACTATAAACTAATGTATAGTCCAAAGTGACTTACCGGTATATACGTTTTTTTCCCCCTATTCATGACGCCCCCCCCATCATTGGCGGAGTTGTTCAGAAGCAACACCGAGGATGGCAACTTGCTTGTCGGTTGTGTTAATTAAGCCTGTTCAGGGTTTCAGGTATGTTCTGTGTGTTGTTATTTCAGATTAAATGTCTGCACTTTGGGAAATACACATCTAAAAATAAATGCGACTTATACTCCGAAGTGACTAATACTGTACAGTATATGTTTTTTTCCTCTTCATGAGGTATTTTTTGACTGATGCGACCTATACTCTGGAGCAACGTTTCATCCAGAAATAAGATGTGCCTTTGCTGAAATGAACTGTCCTAATCCAACATGCTCATTCAAAGCATGACCAACATCTCCCGGGTCCCTCAGCTTTGTGTTGCCATGATTTGTGCATGGTTTCTTACCAGGCTCCTCCATGTGGGCTATGATCCAGTTGAAGGCCATCTCAGGGCCCATGTTGCCAGTATAGTATACCGCCTTCCTGCAGGCCTCCAGTGGAAAGCCCATTTCTGCCAGCTGCATAACCGCCGCCTCATCGATCTCCGGAGCTGCAGATGCAACATCAAAACCTAAACATGCACTCATTGATTCAGCAGTACCAGTAACGCTTGTTCTTTGGGACTCATTAAACACAAAAACCTAAAAAGAACCAGCCCCAGGAAAACTTTTTTTATTTATTTTTTCATTGGGATAAGATTTATTATGGAGAAATGGGCCTAGCTTAAAAAAAGGCAGAGCTTCATTCAAAAGTTAAGTTTGCCTGGAAGCAGAGAGCACCTGGTACACCTGCTCAGGTAGTCAAAGATTCAGCTCAGCAGCATTCATCACTGCTGTCTGCAGCCCAAAATACATTTTCCAGCGCATGTGCATGTGTCCTACACATTTGTTCAAACGGTCCAACTCAGAAAAGGAATGAAATACTCACAGTCTGATGAGCTCATGGAGTTATCTGAAAGAGAAGAGGAAAAACTGTTAATGATGTTGCACAGTGAGATCAATAACTACGTGTGTTTTCTTTGTTTACACTGATGCAGCACCTTAAGGAGAGGGTAATTTTTTAATGCAGGTACAATTTACCAATGTTTTTTTTAATGCTTCACAACCCTAAAGTTAAGTAAGTAAAATCAGACTTCTTTGAAAAGAGGAGCGCAGCAACATAACTCAGCAAAGTGTGTGTGTTCAAGTTTTATTAGCAAAAAAATAAAATACACACAATATTCAAACAAAATATGGGAAACTATGTTTACCTAAAAATATAAGCGACCTTTGAATTTGTTTTTAAAACAAAAATTGGTTATGTGGTGAGAATTTGTTCATTTTTTAATTGCCTTTTTCTTTTTTTTAATATATATATAAAACACACACATCAAAGCAGAGTTTCACAAATATAAATGCTACAATTCTGGCATGTTTAAGACATATTTGTGTTTAAATATATATTTGTACCTGCACTTGAGACAATTTTAAAAAACTGAAGATATTTTGGGGAATAAATACATACAAAAGATCCTATAAGTCATGTACTGTACTGGTAAATACTACAGTACGGTACTCTATAAAAATGCAGATCAAAAACTAAGTAACTAATTGAATTTACCATACCTCTTTATTTATAAAGCACTTAAAAACAGCAACAAGGCCAACCAAAGTGCTGACATGACTTTGACCTTTATGAGGTCAACCTTGGCTCAGTTTTTAGTCTATAGTTAATCCATCTGTTGATCTATACACGGGAGCATATCAAAGAAAAGGCTTCATATAGGAATCAAATCAAGGAAGTTACATTAATGCTGTTTTCTTCTTAAAAGTATGCCTGTCTCTACTCTCCACAATCACAAGGTTAAGGCATGTGGGGGGGCTGATGTTAACCCAGGGCTCAATACAGGAGGGGGAGGGGGGGCTCTGAAACCCTGGCTAGCTACTGATAATACACGTGGAAGACACTATTCAAATGACAAATCGATGGTTTGTACATAATGACCTGAATTTTGTGTTGTGTTCTGCTGCAGACTGAGTTCACGTTTAAATTTGTTTCACATTTGAAGATATGCTTCTTATTTTTATTCATAATATTCATAGACTTCATAATATAATACTCATAATATTCATAGACTGTGGCTAATTTTAGTGTTATGGGTTTTGCAAAAAAAAAGGAAGGAAGGAAAAACTTAGAGTAGCAATTTATTCTGTGTACTGTATTTTCCGCTGTACATGTCACACCGCCCTATAAGTTACATCAGGCTAACGTTTGCTTAATAAAAGGACTTTAACGGTCAAATCAGCTGTATTTCATAAGTATATGCTGCCTCGGTGCTCTGGGAGCACACAGAGGGAGGGGAAAAAAAGAAAGAAAGGAGGAACGCTGCTTGTTACTTCAAAATTTAATAAGAAAAGCACCTAAAACAATTATTAGTTTGCTTGAAATTATAGCAAAAGTGTGTCTCAGTTGAACTTTTACTTAATAAATGCCCTTTAATGGTCAAATGAGCTGCCTTTCGCTGGGGCGGTGCAGCTGTTTTGACGGTTCCAAGCAGCGAGCCGAACGAAGGTGGAAGACTATGGCAGGCCGATTGTGTCATTAATAGCTGGTGAAGATTCTCAGTCATCCAGGACATGGTAAATTCAAAAAAAGTTAAAGACAAAAACAATAAAGTATAAAGTAAAGTATAATAAAGTCCAGTTGTTTTTGTCTTGAACTTTTTTGAATTTGTCATTAGAGCCACTTTTACCAATTACATGATACAACGGCATGCCTTACTGCTACTACTACTCTGGTGTCATCTAGTGGCTGAAAATGGTAGTGTTAATTTTTTTTCAGTCTGAATGACTGAAAACGGTCCTATCTCAGCCAAAAAATAGTTTATAAAAATGGGGGAAAAATGCATAAATACTGTATGTCGCTTCGGCCTATAAGCCACAAGGTATGCACATTATGCAAAGAAACGCGACTTAAAGGCCGAAAAATACGGTAACTATCCTAGTTTGATTCAATACCACAAGTAATTTAAATGTTCATAAAAAAAAGAGGATTCCTTATATTTGCTTCTTGCTTCTACTCCATATGTGAACTGAGAGGGAAAAAAAGACAACACAAAGATTTAAGGAGGAAGATTGGATTTTTTTAAACCTTATTATTGTCCAATGCAGAAGGTGAAAGAGTGATACTGTTTTTGCATGTGTCTGTGTATGTTGTTCTGTACTGTTTGCATAATATATTATGAATCACTGAACAGTTTTTAATGAAATGTTCAGAACTAATCACTGTGTTGACATTTAAAAATAACTGCCTGAACGTTGTAATTTCTCATCAGATCGTAGTTAAAATTGGCTTGAAAACTAGTGGGCAAGGAATACTAGGCTTTTAATTTATTCAGTTTAAACCTAATAACAAGCTAAACAAATCCCTCAAAATTTGCATCCAATTTGTATAATTCTAGTTATTTTGGTGCATCGAAAATAAAAACACTAAAACAGTTTAATTTAAAAAAAAATTCTCTAAATAGTTCAAAAGTATGTGATGAAATAGACAATAAACAGTTATGAGTGATAATGTGATTCAGTCAGCTTAAACGAAAACCCATTTGCGTGGTGCTCTGTAATCAATGACAATCACTGATCTGTTCTGACAGAGGGGAGACCGATGATTCATCACCACTAACGCCAGGAAGACGATAACAAGCTGCTGCTGCATTCACAACAAACAAAAGCCAAATATCCATCTGGATCGAAAAACAGTAAATTATTTACTCTGACCTCTTTTTAGTCCGGTTTATCCTCATTATAAACTCAAAGGAATAATGTTCAAAATAGCTAGAAAAAATGATTCTATTAAAATATTTTGGACATAAGGTCTTAAATTGATTTTTTGCTGTAACCCTCCAGAATAACTAATACAGATGTAGTGTTTACTACTGCAGCTAATACTATTTTAGGTGGTTTCAGATATAAAATGTACAACCCAGGACTTTTCAAAATCCAGAAGCCAGTTCCATTTGGTTCTGAATAGAGCTGCAGGTAAAGCACATCCTGTTCAGCCCAGAGATATTAATGCCCACTCACACTAATGAGTACATTCATTTTTAAAATTCATTTTCATATTCTGAGTTTTCTGCACAGAAATGTAAATTCCTAAAGTACTTTCAAAAAATATCTCCAGTTTTCAGCAAAAGCTGAAGTGTTCCTCTGAATGCTCCCTGTCCATCCACTAAAATTTTAGGATAATGTGGAGAACTCGATGCAGATGAGGTTCCAACAGAAGGAGGAAAAGCTATTCCAAAAAGAACTGCTCATATAAGTTCAAGCTCATAAATGTAAAAAAAATTATAATTTTTTTTTTTTTTTAAAGCATTACTGGCACAAAAATCAAAAGTTTTCAGCTTGGTGTATAAGAAAAATGCTAACAAAATGGCATTATTTCTTAAAATAATACATATCTTCCATGGCCTTTCATTTCATTGTAATAAAGATCTCACATGATCAGTTAGCACTCAGAGTATGTGACGGTGATGACTCTCAGCTATTTTAATTAATATCTCTAAAACTGACAGAGTTAGACATTACACTTAACTACACTTTGAACACAACTTCTTGATAATTAATTATAAAATGTTATTTTCTGTTGAAATCCATGTAAGAAATCATTAAAAGAGATCTTGAGTTGCTTTGACTAAATTTTACATAAAAATAAAAAAAAACTTCTGCTCTGTCCAGATCTTACCCGGCAGCATTAGACAAAGTCAGATTTGTGCAGACTCAGTAAAATGTCCAAAACATGTTAAAGTACCACCAAATAAAAGCACAAACGCTCCGGGTAAACAATGCCCTTTAACAGTTCCAACAGAGCAGTGACATTGAAAATGAACAGCCAAAAACGCCCCAAGTAATTAAAAAAGTGCCATTTTACATTTGAGTTCATGCATGAACCCTGATGCTGCTGCTGGCCATTATTAATGGTGTTTCATGGGAAAACTGTCTGTGAGGTCTGAGTGAGAAACATTCGATATGTCAAATGAAAACAGAACACATTAATTTCCCATTTCCATTAAAAACCTATATATGTTTAAAAATAGTAGAAAGATCTGTTAAATGCAGACGACATATAGATTTTAAATATGGCAATTTTTGAAATGTATTAACAGAAGCATAAATCTTAAATGCTAAACCAGCAACCACCCTCAACAAACCTCTACTGAAAACAAGCAATTATTTAAATTGTGCTTCCCAAGGAAACCATTTTACACATTGATGTACTTTAATTTTTACGCAACACAGTGTGATGATAATGTCAAAACATATTCTGTATGCATCATAAGAACAATGCTCCAGAGTAAAAGTCAGCAGTTCAGATCCATCAACTGCAGATGGTGACCTTCAGAGCATTTCACAGAAACAATACAACAACTCAGGCTCTACAGGCTCTTGAGAATGAACTTTCTGGTCAGGCTCTTACATTTAAACGTTGAGGTCTTTTCATGTCTGAAACAATTATAAAGTTTTTTTTTTTTTTTTAAAGTCTAGTAAACATAGCCATAGTTTGAAATTTTTGATCTAGTTTTAATTTCAAAGAAAAAAATCTATTTCACAAAAGTAAACTGAATAATCCTTTGTATCCTTCATGTTTTGCATTGCATTTCAGTTTTTTTAAGGAACATGATTTAATCTGAAGCTAAACTATTAAACAATGAAACTGCACCGTGAAACTGTACAACTCATGACCTGACACCAGAACTGGTTTGGCATTAAACCAGTCCTGATGGCAGTCAGTGCCATACCTCTGGAGTCTTCAGGCAACACGATGGGAGGCAGGAGATCAGGCAGCTCCTCTTCGCCTGCCTGCAGCCCTGTGGCCCGGAGCCGGCTCAGATCCAGAAAGTCTGGAACATCTATGGCCAAGTCTGCACGACAGATATGGACTAATGTGAACAGAAGGAAGCATCCATCAATGTACAGTAGTTGAACAATTTCTGAATTGAACTGTCAGACAGAAGTTTAAACTTAAACTGTAGTTTGGTGCCCTCTGCTGGAGATTTCTAGTAATAGCAACCAAACTAGTGACAAAGCCCAGTGAACAGATATCATTAGGTCTCATTAGTTGCTACAATTTAAATTCAGAAGTTACCAAGTTTCTTTGGCACCCAGTCAACACCGAATGTGAATTTCTTGATCTGCACAATCAGATACTCTGGGAACGAGGTAAAACGGGAAGTTCTGAGGAGAAATAACGTTGAAAGAGAACATTGTTTAATAGTTTATCAAAGCTACAAAAATGAGGTGAATTAAAAATAATAATAATAATAATAATCACACGTGTGCTTACTTGACTCCAGCTGACTTGGCCTGCAGCGCTGAGCTCCAGAAGTCAGGGACATTATCAGGTTCTGTGAAAGCCTGCAGACAAGCAGTGAAAGGGATGTGTGCTCGCACCGGTTCAGGGAGAGCCCGCATGTTCTCCTCAGCTTCTTTTCTCTTGGCTTCATAGGCCAGCAGCTCCTCTGGCAATACAGAAGCAAAGTTCAAAATCACTGGATGTGTAACTAAGATAATCCTTTTTATTAAAATATATAAATACGCCCAATGTTGTAAATTACTATTTTAATACATTACATTAGCACCTTGACATCATAAATAATTACATATTATTCTAGATGCAGTTATGGTAAGTAACAGCTCATAAATATAAAGACAACAGATAGCTTAAATATAAATAAGTCCACCTTCTGAGACGTCTCAGAACAGAATCTGCTGATTCTTCTGACTGACGCCACCTGAGCTAATGAACCAGAGGTATCTGGGCTTCACTGCAGCAGCACGGTGTACGTGTGTGTGTATGTTGTGGGTATGCGACCTAGTGCCTGGACCCAGATACCTCGATTGGTGGCTGCCTCGATGGGAGCCGGCAGCTGGATGCAGTAGTCAACCCTCTGAGAGTAACGAACCCGTCGTGACTGACAGCACTGAACTCTCTCCTCCACCAGGAAGCGGAAAACATCGCTTGGATTCTCTGACCCGGCACTGTTCCTCTGTAAAAAACAAACAAACAAAAAAACACTTAAGTTATGCAGCACTGAAAGTAAAATCAAAACAAATATGTATTTCAGGAGAAAGAAAAATTGATGATTTGAAGTTGTTTGTTGTGGCGCTCTGGTTGGCTGCATGGACAACAAAATACTGTAAATTATAAATAAATCAAATTTTAGCTCAACTGTGCAAATAAAAAAAAAAACCATCCAACAGAGTTTAAGATTTTCACACATTTACCAGTGTGTCAAACTTTGTGAAAAGAGTCAACAAGTACCATACTTTCCGCCCTATAAGTTGCACCAGTCCAATTATGTCCAATAAAGTGGAAAAATCCATAAATATGTCACTTCGCCCTATAAGTCGCATCTATTATGTGTCACCACTGACGCGTCGCGTATAATAATAATAATTGTCTAAGCTTGTCATCTGCGTATGTTTCCCATACACAGACGAAATTCGTCTCTGCATTTAACCCAACCACCTACCAGGCGGTGCAGTGAGCAGCCATAGAAGGCGCTCGGGGAGCTGGAGAAATAGGTGTGCACTCATAGACACCCCAAGATGTGTAGTGGCCGGGACGCGAACCCGCGTCCTTCGGGTCCCAAGTCAAACGCCCTAACCACTACGTATGTTACGCGTCATCGGTGACAACCCGGAAATGTGGGCCGGTGTTTTGCCCAAAATGGATTGGCTGCGAAATGGCCACAGGAGCGTGCACGGTAGGACTTTAACAAGATTAACACTTAAAAACAATTATTTGTTTGCTGAAAATTATAGTAAAGATGTGTCTGAGCTGAACTTTTCCTTAATAAATGCACGTACCGGTCAAATCAGCTGAATTTAAAAAAATAGTTTCGCTACGTCGGTGCTGCGAAGCGTGCACACGCGGATACGCTTCATTTCTTTAAAATTTAACAAGATATACACCTTAAAAAATATATATGTTTGCTAGGCATGTAACGAGATCTCGTTGTACGAGATCTCGCGATATTAAACTCCCGCGATATCTCTCGTTGAGAGGTAACGTTGTCTCGCGAGACGCTAATGCTAGCAGAGCCCCTAGCAAGTCAGCGTCACGGACAGCATGGCTTCGCCGGATGAAGTTGCTATAGAAGACGCCCCAACTACTGATGGAGGGTCCCGGTGCCGCAGACGCCTCTACATTGATGGAGGGTCCCGGTGCCGCAGACGCCTCTACATTGATGGAGGGTCCCGGCGCTGCCGACGCTGCCCCGGATGTAAAGACACACGCGTAAACACCGGTGTGACCGGTGTTGCCAGATAGAGTCCCACCCACCCAAAGCACTCTTTACCCGCAAAAGTCAGAAGGAAAATCGCGGTGAACCGCCCAATCTGGCAACACTGGTGAGTGACGGCTGCAGATTCAGTGCTGATGCGGATATTTATGTTCAATTTTTGGAAAGTCCTGCGTGAATATCTATTTTTTTTAAACAAAGTTGAACGTTCTAAGGTCTAAGGAGATTCAATCAGTAAAATGAAGACATCAGTTGGGTTTGTAATACATGTTAAAACAGAATAAAAGCCTTTTTGCGGCATAAAACCGATCTTTGAAGTTTTCTTGAACTAATATTAAAATCTCGTCTCGTTCTCGCGAGCTCTGTAATTTGTCTCGTCTCGTGAGTTTTGTGTATCGTTACACCCCTAATGTTTGCTGATATTATAGCAAAAGTGTTTCTGAGCTGAACTTTTCTTTTAAAAATTAACGTAATGTTCAAATCAGCTGGATTTCAATTGTTTCGCTTTGACGTTTTCCAAACGTGCGCGCTGCGAAAATAAATTATAAATTAATCGAATTTTAGCTCAAACATCTCCTACAGCTAATCAGTTGTAACTGACCATCCAGTGATCATTTTCTGTAAGTTTCATCAAAATCTGTCCTGTGGTTCTTGAGCTATTTTGCTAACAGTAAAACACTGAGCTAACAGTAGTTCAGAGCTCCAGACAGCAGGAGGCCGTGCTGCGACAGAGTGAGTCCGAGCAGAGGAGGCTTCTGTCGGACACATGAGCTAGGAACGGTCGGTGGACCCTAGCGGCCGAAAGTGGTACTGCTCCATTTTTTTCGTCAGAATGAATGGAAACGGTCATATCTCAGCCAAAAATTTGTCTAAAAATATGGGGGGGGGGGAATCCCTAAATATGTCGCTTCGCCCTATAGGTTGCAGGGCATGCAAATTAGGCAAAAAGGTGCGACTTATAGGTCGGTAAATACAGTATGTTAAAACTGCAAATTAAATCTATCTTTGAACAGCTACAGATAAGACTGTGAAAAAAATGAAACAAAATATAATTTCTGGTGCACAATAAAGTCGAGACATGGACAACAATCACAAACTCCTGAGTAACTGAACTATATTTAGATGAATTGATCAATTCCTTCTGTAAATTTAAAAATGTCAAACCCTCAGTTTTCAAGTGGATGGAAAGTGCAACTAAAAGGACTGTAACATCCCTGTGTTTGTTATCGTTATCTTTTTTAATTTATTTTTTAAAGAGATTTAATACAACAAATTTGTTCAGCGAAGACAATGACATTTGTTTGCATATTTATTAAATTAGGTGTTTATGTTGGATGTAGGAATTTTTTTTTTTTTACTTGTTCAGTTTTGAATGTTTATTAGTCAAATATGTCATCTTCCAGTCAGAACCCAAAGCTGTGCACTAAAAATGTTCTGTCTTATAATAAACACATTAGTCTAAATTTAGTCAGGCTATTAAAACACGTTTTTTTTGAGAGTGCGATTATTCAAAAATAGATACATTTGTCTTCAAAATGTTAAAAAAATTCCAATCTTGAATAAAAATACTGAATTAAAGACATTTTAAGAATACTAGAAAATACAGAAAATAAGCTAAAAGAATAAAATATCAAGAATGCATACATTTGAAGTTTAAAATTCAATGAATGTTAGTTATTTGTTGTCAAGTGTTAAAAACGCAACTCTTTAATCCAGAAGCTCAATTCATTTAAACACAGCGATGCCTTTTTACACAAATGTGGCACATTAATGGGACACTGAGCTGCTCTGTGGCCTAAAATCTAATGTAGGGTAGGGGTCGTTAAGGTTTTAGACTGTGTATTTGAAGACCGTGATGAAAGATGGCATTACATCTTAAGGCACAAGTCTGCACAGCCATTTCTGTAACACAGTCCTATTCTGAGAAGCAACAGAAATACACAAGTTATAATTTCACTCAGATGCAGCGTGTGGGGTGACTGATGGTGGCGGCTTTAGTCAGGTCATCTCTAAATCAGCATGTCGTTTACAGACTGCTGAGAAAGGCAAGCGAACGTTGTGGAAGTTTCTACAGATAATTAAACAAATGTTTACAGAAACTGTAAATGAGGTTGGGAGAACAGATTTGGTGTTTTGTTCTTGTGTTTAATATAAGAAACAGGAAGTATTGAGTTTCTACTTCGAGGATGCATTACACTCGAGGTGGGTTTGGACAGGTTTTCTGGGCATCCTGTTTTGACCTATAAAAATAAATCCAGCTTGAGAGAGGCCGTTCAAAGAAGCCCATGTGTATAACCAATCAAAAAAATGGTGCAGCACTGTGTTTAATTAAGACCAGACCCTGCCTTTCTAAAGCCTGTATGTGTCCATGTTTGGGCTTGATAGTAACTAACCCATTTTATTCAGGATCAATTTCTAGTAAACAGAAAAGTTTAATGAAAAATTGTATAAGTTCCTCCATGTCTGAAAAAGATGCCATAATAATACAATCAAATGTTTTCTCCACTGTTAAAGAAGCTTATTGTTAAAGATAAACATACAGTATTTAATGTGTTTCATTGTAAAAGAGACTTTAAAGGAGCTGTATGTAACTTTTCTAACAATATATTTTTAACATATTTCTTCACTCTGTCACTACCTCCTGACATAATGATTTTAGACAAGTAATCTCTGAAAAAAACTATTGTCCCCTTGCTTCTCTAAAAGCATTTCTAAAAAGCCACAGTGACACGCCGTTAACCAGCCAATAAAAACAGAGTTTGTAACCAGCCAATAAAAACAGAGCTTGAATTTGAATTTCAGCAGAGCAAGGGTAACAGAGCCATATATGGCTCTGAGGGGGAGGGACCAGAAACGTGTCTCTGTTCAAAATTTTCCTAAGTTCCAGCGTGTTCCAGAAATTACATACTGAACCAAAACATTTTCCTACAATAATCAAGTACAGTATTTTCTGGACTATAGGTCGCACCTTTATATAAGTCACATCTATTATGCGTCGCCGCTACGCGTCAGCTCGTCATTTGCCCTGCTGAAAATGACGACCACAGAAGCATGCACGGAAGGACTTTTCACAAGATTAAAAAATAATAATTATTTGTCTGCTGAAAATTAAAGCAAACATGTGTCTTAGCTTAACCGTTCCTTAATAAATTCACGTAATGGTCAAATCTGCTGTATTTAAAAAAATTTGCTTTGAAAACGTACAAGGAAAAACAACGAAGCTAACCGCGACACATTTACGCCTATAAAACATTGAATTTTATCTCAAACATCTCATAAAGCTAATCAGTTGTAAATATCCATCTAGTGATTACGTTCTGTAAGTTTGATCAAAATCTGTCCTGTGGTTCTTGACCTATTTTGCTAACAAACACTGAGCTAACAGCGAAGTAGCTAGTTCATACCTCCAGAGCAGGAGGCCGGGCTGCAACAGAGTGAATCCGACCAGAGGAGGCTCTCGTCGGACACATGAGGTGGGAACGGTTGGTGTACCCTAGTGGAAAAAGGTGGTACTGCACCCCTAGCGGCCTAAAATGGTACTGCACCATTTTTGCCAAAATGGAAAAACGGTCATATCTGAGCCAAAAATTGGTCTAAAAATATGGGGGGAAATCCATAAACAAGTCTCACCTCTCTATAAGTTTTATTGGTGACTCTAAATTGACCCTAGGTGTGAGTGTGAGAGTGGATGGTTGTTTGGTGTGAGTGAGACAGGTCCCTCTTGTAAATGAGTCCCCGTGACTCAACGAGGCTAGCCTGTATAAATAAAGGTTGAATGAATAAGTCGCAGGGCATACAAATTAGGCAAAAAGGGTGCGACTTATAGTCCGGAAAATACGGTAGGTGGTTTTTGTGCTCAATTTCAGACAGTTCCAGTGGGGTTCAAGCTTTATATTAACTAGGGATGGGCTCGATCGATCCAGTATTGGTAGCGGGTTCTGATACAGCATAATTTACGTATGTGAATTTTCCAATCCAGCCTGCAGAGATTTTCGATCCATGATGCGTGTCTGTGCTGAAACATCTCCACATGCGATTCCCTGCCAGCTGCTCTGCACGTTGGCTTCAAATTGTGTTATGGATTTCATGAACGGAGGCGTGTCTCATGAAACCCAGAGTAATAAGACCCGCCTCACATTCAGGAAATCCATTTCATAGTTTGCAGCCAGCCGTGAGGACTGAGCAGCACTCTGGCTAACGGCTAACCAACTTTTTATCACAACATGTCTGCTGTGTGGAAGTATTTTACACTAGAAACACCACAAAGCAAGACAGCAACATGCAATGTCTGCAAAAAAATGTTTTGCGTTGCGACTTATAGTCCGAAAAATACGGTACAACAAACTTAATCAAACATTTGAAAAAGCACCACATTAAAGAGCACGAGGAATGTTTAGCCAGGCGGGAGAAAGACTAAAGAAGTCGGCAGAAATCACTTCTGAGGTCGTTCCAAAAACAAGATAAACTTCCATTGGAAACCTGAATAAATACTCACAGTCAATCTGAAACCCTTACAGTTGCATATTTGTTTTCAGCATTGGATTTTTCCTGTTATCACAATTTCCTGTTTTTCTAATTTCCTTTTCTGACCTTATACTTACCTCAAGCTGCCTTTCTGGACATTCATGCAAATATATGTACAAATCGTACTTTCCTGTAGAGAGGAGTTTATTACAGCCTCATATAAAATCAATAACGATGATGATATCAGAACGGTATCGGAATAACATCTTCATCAACAGATATCCAGATTTAGGTATTGGGATCGGAAGTTAAAAAAATGTGCAACGGTGCATTCCTAATATTAACCAAATAAGGAATCCAACATGAACCAACTTGTAATCATTAAAAAAGTTAGTTCCATATAATCTGTACAGCATTTAAACAAGTTGTCTGATATTCAACATCCATGTAAGTTCAAAGACTTATAGCAAAAGATAAAGGTGTCACATTATTTTATTAACAGTACTTCTGCAAAGCTGAGGGTAATCCCATTTTCAGATGTGGGATACAACAACCTGCATGACCACACAGAGCAGTTTGAGCTTGACAAAGACTTTGTCACTCACCTCCACCAGGTTGATGAGGTGCAGGAGGAATTCGTGAGCATCTTGTTGTCTGTTGGAGGAAAACTCAAGGTGTCCCCTGCTAACTAGGGCCTTGAACATTCGAGGAGATATGCCCCTCTGCTGGTGCTAGAAGAGGAAAAAAAATGTGGATGAGCACTAACCTGTATACAGGAGTACAGCTTTAACTAGTTTCTACACTAACCAGGTACATCTGGTTGGTATAAGCCAAGCTGTCAAAGGTTAGAAGTACTTATCACATCGTAAACTAAGCATTAGGATGAACTTCATGATGATTTTCTAGCAGTCATCAGTGTCACACCAGCAATATTTTCCTAATACGCAACAAAACTACCAGATCGCCAGATGTCAGGGGCAAAAATCCACAAACCATTACGCAAAACAAACCGAATACATCAGTAAGAAACCTTGCAGACTTTGTTAAACATTTTGATTAAGAGTAAACTAATCATAATCTAGCTAGTCTGGATTAAAGCTCCACATACACTTTTCTGTTTTATGCCAAATATGTCTATTAAAAGCACGTTTTTTTAAATGTATTTGCTTAATCGGTTTGTTTCCTACATCATACACTTGAATTTCTCACATTCATACTGGAACTTGATGAAGCTTGATTTACAATTAAAAACTATGATTTATGAAACGTTAAGTTACAAGAAACAACAAAAAAGTTAAAGACCGTGTAAAGTGAATTTCAACATTTTCTTAAATAAACATTATAAATGTGATAATTGTAATCTTGTAAATGAGTAAAAAGTCTCAAAATTGTAGCTCAATTAATTTTGGAGTTATAGAGCAAACTGTGTATAAACATATTTCTGGTTCAGGATTTTTTAGGCGTGTTTTAAACGTGACCGCGTTTCGTCACGCGGTCCTCATTAGTAGAGCCCCCACCCCCTGCAGCTCCGGCCGTATAAATTCGCCTCGGTGGAGCCGTTCACTCGCGAATCGCAGACAGCATCAGATAGCAATAGCATAGATATTTTGTTCATTGTTAGCTAGCTAATCAATTATGCCTCGTTCGTGCATCTTCCCTGGATGTCGCAATGGTCAGGGCACCCGTACAAATCATAACATGTTTTTATACTGCGTCGTTTTATGCTGAGTATCTGTAATGCCTGGTTGGGACAATGGTTAGAGCGCTTGCCTTCCGTCCCAAAGCCCACGGGTTCAAATCCCGCATGGTGCAACTCTTTTTTTTTTTTTAAATTCATTCCAGATTAAAAACACACAAGAAAACTATTTACAAAAACAGCGTAACTCTTGGAAAAAGTAGCTGCTGTTACAGACAGAACTCGGATAAAAACAGAGCAGGTTTACTGGCTCTGCTGTCTGCCTCAGTGCCTCTCCACTGTGGGACACGAGCAGGACCAGCGCAGCTGCCTGAAACCACGCCCACGCACTGACACGCCCCTAGCGTTCCAGACCAAGAGAAAATAAGGTTTTTTCATGATTTTTGAGACTTAATTTTATAAGGTAAACAATGTTTTTAATAAGTCAGATTTAAATGGGTGATTAATAACACATATTTATGCCATGTGACAAACTAAAAACACACATTTAATTTCACTTTACACGGTCTTTAAGTACATACAAATAAAAAGACATATGTGAAATAAAAGATAAAACCAAGCAAGGAATCAGCCAACCTACAGTACAGCTCAAACTCAGCCATTAATTTACATTTTTGCTGGCTATTAAATGTCACAAAAAATGTCTTAAACTATTACCAAATTTAATTCAGGTGCACAACCTGTTTCTACTTCTTGGCTTAAAGTAGTTGTCAAGCAGCCAGCAGAGATCTCAAAATGTAATTCTGATTCTGACATTTGTTTAGAGTTTTTTAAAGAGTGCGTTTTGAAATATCAATCTAGCCAGATCGATGAAAGTTCAAAAGCAAAATGTGTGTTACGTCAAAATGACTGAATATTTACAATAACAAAATAAAAGAACTAGTACCATCACTCAAAAATAAATCAACAGCTGATATTTCATTCACTCTAAAGTGGGAAAAAAGTATGTAAAATGTATATATTATATATATATATATATATATATATATTTTTTTTAATGAGATTATGCGAGTGTGATAAAATGAAAGGGTCAGTGCAAAGTGAACACTCCAGTTCAGTTATGGACCCAGTTTGAGAGTTGGACATACCCCGTTTAATACCTTATGTTCTTCTTTCATCACCTGTTCAATGAGCTCAGATTTCATGGGAGGTTTGGAGTACTGGCCTGAGAGCAGCCCATGTCCCAGTTTAGCCCTGTCGGACAAAAACACAGACACAAACATGAAGTAGAATCAGACTTACCGTATTTTGTTCTTGCAAGGTTTAATTATCTGACAGGAACATCCTGAAGGAATGGACTACAAATATTCACACATCTAAAGACTGTCACTAGAACCTGATTTATGTTTGGACTGTTTTTGTACTTTTGAGCTCTCTGGAATTTTAACTTCATCCAAAACATCCACATGTCTGCTAGATCCCATCCCAACCAGGCTATTTAAAGAGGTGTTTCCCCTAATTAATAACCACATTTTGAATATGCTTAATTTATCTCTAATGAATGGTTATGTACCACAGCACTTTAAGGTTGCTATAATTAAACCTTTACTTAAGAAGCCTGATATTGATTCAAAAATCCTGGCCAATTATAGACCTATATCTAATCTAACTTTCATCTCAAACAAGGAGAAAATAGTTGCAAATCAGTTGCATGAACACCTACAAAAAATAATCTGTTTGAAGAGTTTCAGTCAGTGTTTAGAGTTCATCACAGAACTGAATCTGCACTGGTGAAAGTTACGATACTAATGATATTCTCACAGCCTCAGACTATGGACAAGTATCTTTACTGGTCCTGTTAAACCTCAGTGCTGCATTTGATACAGCTGATCATAATATTATATTATAGACAATTGAATATTATTTTGGGATTACAGAAACAGCTCTAAAATAGTTTATATTTATTTGATAGATTCCAGTTTGTAAATATAAAAAATGAATCTTTTTCATACACCAAAGTTAGTCATGGAGTTCCTCAAGGTTCAGTGCTTGGACCAATACATACTCTTTACCTTGTACAGTATATGCTCCCATTAGATAATATTATTAAACAGCATGGGCTCAATTTTCATTGTTATGCTGATGATACACAATTATATTTGTTCATGAAACCTGATGAATCCAATCAGCTACTTAGACTACTGGTACAAGCATGTCTTAAAGACATAAAAACCTGTATGACCCTAAATTTTCTGCTTTTAAACTCAGACAAGATTGAAGTTTTGGTTTTTGGACCTGAGCATCTTAGGAATAAACTTTGCAATGTTTCACTTCCTCTGGATGGCATTAATATGGCCTTCAGTTATAATGTAAAAAACTTTCATGTTATTTTTTAAATCAGGAGATGTCTTTTAACCCCCTAACTGAAAACGTTACCAGGACCGCTTTCCTCCACCTGCATAATATCACTCAAATTAGAAATATCTTGTCCAAAATGTTTTCATTTATATTTTATTTTAGGCTGATCCCTTCCTCAGAGGTTGCCACAGCAAACTAATGCACACAAAGACGTGGCAATTGTTTTTAACGCCGTTTGCCCTTCCTGACACAACCACAGACCACCGAGCTACAACAGTGCTCTGTGTGGAGCAAAGCTGCTCCCAGGGGAGCAGATGGTGGGGGTTAAGGGCATTGCTCAAGAGCCCAGAGCGGGGCAAATGAGGGTGTGGTTGTCGTTTTTTGTCCAAAAATGATGCAGAAAAATTGGTCCATGCATTTATCATATCTAGGCTGGACTATTGCAATAGTTTGTTATCTGGATGTTCAAATACTTCTTTAAAAAGTCTTCAGTTAATCCAAAATGCTGCTGCCAGAGTTTTAATGAGTTGGTAAGGGAGATCATATATCTCCAGTTTTAGCTTCTCGCCAATAGCTCCCTGTCAAATTCCTTCATTCAATACAGCATCTTTGGTCCTAATGCGAAGATGATTTACTTCTTATAACTACTAAACTTACTACTAATTAACTTAAGCTCGGGAAGTCCCATTAGATACTTTTCTTCCTCTTTAACCAGACTTGATCACATATAGAAACTTTTATTTTGTTTTTTTTACTTTTCTTGTACAAATGTATTTTTGTCATAAAACTTTACTTTATTGTGTTTCATTTTCTGTCAGCTTGTCTCTCTTGGTGTATACTTGCTTTGTCTGAATATTAATCTTTAATTTATTAAAGAAAATTCTTTTAAAACACATTATTCACCAGGGTATGGATATGACTGAGTATTTAGATAATTCAAATTCTTGAATAAG
>JBBPBX010001187.1:6100-20556 GCA_038048925.1 Garcialebias charrua | reverse complement strand
ATAATAATAATAATAATAATAATAATAATAATAATAATAATAATAATAATAATAATAATAATAATAATACATGATAATAATAAATATTTTTGTTTGTTTTTATTTCATTTTGTCTCAAGTACATTGAAATATAAATATAATAAACTCTTCCACTAAACCAAATAGTATTTAGTTCAAAATGCTTCAGATTAACAAATACTCTCAGAGATGGAAGGTATCATTTAAATTTTCTGGTGGCATGTTTAAGGTCATGACAGAGTCACATGTCACAGTCTGACATACTGAAGCTGACCGACCTCCTGAAACACACGAGTTAATGTAACAAAAACACCAGTGGCCCCATGCACAAAAACATGGCGTACGCCCTTTTTCACGCAAAACTTCAGATGTGTCAAGACTCAAGAATGAAATGTCTGTGGAAATGTGCGCAGCCCCACGCCAACTTCATGGCTGGTGTACGCACGTTTCTATGGTTATTGATCCATAGGAGACACTCAAGAGGCGATACTAGGAAACTGTTAAGAGATGTGGAAATTAACTTTTGTACCGGTTTGAGCCCAGGTTGCATCAGGAAGGGCATCCAGCATAAAATGATTGCCAAATCTTTCATGCAAGGTCGCTCGCTGTGGCAACCACTGTAAAAGAGAGCAGTCAAAAGAAACGTACACAGTTTTCTCAATGTAAGCCTACGCCATGTTTCAGTAGGAAATCCATGTAAGTCTTTGGCTTCAATCAGACTCCACAAAAATGTATTGAATATATTCACGGCCATTTTTGGTTCTAATATAAAAACATTTTTTTAACAGTAATATGATAAAAGCAGCTCCCCTATCCCCAGTCTTCTTTAGCCACAGATGTAGCTTGAAAAACACTTCCTCCTCTAAACAGTGTATTAAAAGTATTCATATCATTATTATAACAATTAAACACTGCAAGAAAATTCAGAGTCACTTACATCTGAGTGGCAAAGTCCTGGGTGGGGTCAAGGGGTGAATAGTCAAATATCCTTTGAAGATTACCTACATACCTAAAAATGAAAAACCATGAGACACACTCACCTCAGGGCATGGGATGATACACACACACACAAAAGACTTGTTGAAATGCATGACACTGAAGAGACAACACCTGATGATGACAACACCTGATGATGACAACACCTGATGACGCTCATATTAGTTTATCATCATCTATAACCACATGCAACCAAATGCAGTAGTACAATGAACAAAGCAAAGTGATCTGCATAGAAACAATAAAATAACGTTATTTTAAGGTGTTTGAAATCATGATTCGATGATAAAGACTGCCATAGATTTTACCAACAAAAGAACAATTTTAATAATTAATTTTCATTACTTTCTGGTTGTTAACGATTGAAAAGCAGTAAATGAAATCACCATTGCGATAAAAGAAAAAGAGCTTTTGATTACATTTTACATGTAATGTTGAGGAGTCTCCCAGTTGTAATGAGCATTAGATATCACAAAGGAAGAAAAAAAAAGTCTAAAGACTATATATCCTATCTTACATAAATCGTTTAAAAATAATTTTTAAACAATTCTCCAACATCCAGTACTCACATCCTCTGGAAGTCTGGGATGCTGAAGAGGACTTGCAGTATTGTGCTTAGGTAGCAGCTGTTGCCCAGGTTCTTGACGCCCGTGTAACCAGAACCAAACACGGCCTTCAGCTTCATGCCCGACTCCTGGATCACCTCCCACTCACTGACCCGCGGTCGGGAGTTATTGTCTGTGTGGTGCCCATTTTCTGTCTGAAATTAGAGGAGAACACATGACTGTTTCAGCTTCGATTGTTCTGATGCAAAAATAAAAAAAATTAATTAGTGAACTGACTCTCTTCTGCATTTGTAGCATGTCTATTCCAAAGTGTGACAAGTGTTCTGATATGTGAGGGTCCAACACAGCTTCTTCCTCCTCGAATGAGTAAACATCTGAAAATCAGAAGCCCAATTGGTGACAATGAAAAGCTCAGTTTATGTACAGGTGATGCATTGATGCTTACACATGGTAAAGACTTTTAGTCTATAACTCATACAGTTCTTTTCTGAGTTGCATTTACACTGTAGTTCAAAATTCATCAATAAATAATTTGTCCGCTGAATATTTTAAAGAGCCCTTATGAAAGTTTTTAACCTTTTCTTTTGCGTGTCATCTATCATTTTGTTGACAAAAATTAAAACCTGCCAAAAAAAATTAAAATGGTAAATGGTAAATGGAGCTTATTTATATAACGCTTTCCAACCCCCTATGAGGGGCCCCAAAGCACTCTACAATACCAACCATCCACCCATTCATACACACATTCATACACCGGTAGTGGCAGAAAAAGGTTAAGTCCAAAAAAAGATACGAGACTGCCTGAAATAATTTATGTATCCTGTGTAAAAGCTTAAACCACCTCAACTTCTTTATATTTTGCTTTCAAACAGGCAGACTTTTTTGTAATTTGTTTAAAGAGGACATGCTAAAAAGGTCTCAAAGCTTTCTGGAGAGTTTATAAGTTGCTGGGTTTTTTTTGTAATTTGTGTAGTGGGCATGACCGTGTCCACTTTGGTACACCTGTGTACTTTTGAACTGTTCCAGAGATGACCTTTACTGACCTCTCAGTAAAGCAAGACATTTACTACAAATTATTCCATTAGTTGTAATCTGAGAACATAGTCACCAAAAGAGACTATTTCTATCTTTGATTTTAGGCTGATGTGATCAAAAGAATAACTTTTGTCATTTTCATGATGTGTGCTTTTAAGCTGTGTTGTTCTGTAAGAGTTAAACTGTGTTCACTGCTGTGTTAAAGTTGAAGTCTCGGGTCACAGAGGCCCGGCCGTTTTGTTTAGAAATAAGAAGACAGTTAATCCGTTGTTTGCATGAGAATGACTCCAACATTCTCTGTCTTTTCCTAAACAATCTCCCTCTGCTGAATTTCACCTTGAATCGTGATAACAAGTGAACTGCTCGACTGTTTTTCTTTTTAACCAATGAAAAAGACACAAGTCTCTCTCATCTCTTTGATCCTTCTATTAAGTTCTAAGCTGTTGCTGGAACTGATGAGTCTGCTGGGAGCTTCAAGAGATGTGAACCTTTCCCAAAGAGCTGGATGAACTTAGTCAAACGCTAAGGACAGTCATTCAGTTAAAGGCTGATAACATGTTTGTTATGAGTCCACTTCGAACGAGCGTAAGCTCAAACTTTGTTTATTCCTTCCTGGAATAAGTTTATCTTGAAGTCAGAGGCCAGGAGCTGACGCATTTTCTGATGACCAACGCGAAACCAGGAGACGTTGAAAACGTAAACTAGAACCAGCTCGGACGTGCTGGGCCTGAAGGACTCTGTGCATCTGAAAGGCTGGTGTCATTTCTTTATCAGACTCGTCGTCGAAGGTAAAGAGCTGTTTACAAACGTACCTGGATTTTAGCAGAAGTCGGATGGGAAGTGTCACTTTTGGTAACATGCTCAAGACAATTTCCTGTAAACCATCTCTCTATCTTTCCTCCTATTCCCTTATCCCTCTCAATTTATCTGGAAACTATATTTAAGTTAAAGAGCCCTCAGACTAAATATGTTTAACATCCAGTATTGAAGTATTTTATTACTTTTGGTATTTTAATATGTAGCATTTTTATTTCCATTGCCTTTTTATTTCCACTTGTTCAAAAAAGCTTTCAGTGTGTACCGGTAACTTTTATTACTTGTGTTATTTTAGTGTTATTTTAGTATGTAGCATTTTTTATTTCCATTGCCTTCTTTTATTGCTGTTGTTTCCTATTCTATTTTCATTGATTTATTATTCCAGTTTATTCATCTTTTTATCCTGTTAAGCACCTTGGTCAATGCAAGGCATTGTAGGAAGGTGCTATACAAATAAAGTTTATTATTATTATTATTATAAGTCTGTTGTGTTACATTCAAGTGTGCTGACGTGTTAAATTGCAAGAAAGTGAAATCCTGTCAATCAAGTGTAATGGTGTTAATTTAGTTGATTTATTCTAAATAAATGGTAGTGTCTTTGGCATACCAACTAAGTTAACTTGTCCATTGTCACTCTATGGCTTTATTTATTTATCCATCATAAAGATCACAGAAATATTGGGTAAACTGAAAAAGAAAGAATCCGTGAAATTACTATTCAATCTGAATAAGTAAATTAATTAAGGTAAAGAGGCCAGTATTAATATTGACCTCCTCATAATCCTTTACATCTGGGTGGCACCGTATGTGTTTAAAGACACAATATGGTGGNAAATGTGTGATTAACACTTTACACATCTGTTTATCACCACATGGGATCTGCCTTGTAAGAAATCTGATGCATCTAAACAATAAATAAATAAAATAACAGTTCTTTAGGATTTTATTCATTATGTTTTATTGTAAAGTGTAAGGTTACAGAGTGAGGACAGTTGACAAAAGCTGTTTTTTCAGTATTCTTGGTAGTTTTTAATAATCATCTTTATCATATATCTTAAAGTTGTAATTGGGTCGCATGCAAGACATTTTCTTTCATAAGAAAATATATTTCACAGCTAATTTTTATATGCATTTATAAATATAATTTCAGAGGGCCGTAAAAGGCACCCATTCGATGGAATGACCCAAGTAAGAATCGAACAAGGTTAAGTCAGGTCATGTGGACGGATTTGTTTATGACAAACACAAGAGCATATGTTTGAGTCTAGATTCATGCAGCAGTTCCAGTCGCCATGTTTTGTAAGTCAGACCTGCTCCGTCTGGGGTAATGGTGTCCAGTTTCACAGCCAGGGGGTGGTTGGTCTCTCTGTAGCGCTCCAGAGCGTGGCCGTTACCTCCGCTCCCGTCGAAGAACCACTTCCCACACAGCACCGATCCATCTGTCAGGTTCAGCCACAGGTTTTCTTTCAGCTCACATTTCTGGCATTTCCAGCCACTGCCAGCAAACATACAGACTTGTATTACTGTTGTGCTGAACATTTTCAATGTTTTTCTATAAAATGCTATAATATATATTTATATTTCTATAAAATGACCTTTTTTCTATAAATGCTTTTCTATTAAAAATATTCCAGCTAAACTTCAATAAGAATAAGACAAATGTGACAAAGATTAAATCACACATTTCATCCAAATCAGGGGTCTGCAACATTTTTGATCAGAGACATTTCTGTCCCTTCACTCATTAAATAGAAAAAGAGCCCAGAGCCACGAAACCTGCTACAACTGTGATGATCATCTGGTGGCCCATTAGGGCTGTAGTGATACAATAATCTCACGATACGATACGATGCACAATATTCTGCTCACGATACAATATATATTGCGATATTCAGCAAACTATACAATTCAATACACTTTTGTGATTTTCTGAAAGATTTTAGAGGGACATAGTGATTTTGGTGACATTTTGTGACTGTTATAGACTTGGATTGAATTAATTTAACTGAAAACTGATTAAAAGCACCAACTATGCAGGCCGCTAGAGTTTTATCCATAAAGTCACTATCCTTCTTCTTTTTGAAGCCAAAGTGCACCCACACATCTGCTTTAAAGCAAGAGGGTGCTGGAACGATATTCGCCGCCATTACACTGCCAGCACTTCTTCTGTGTAAATCAAGTATCTACTAGGTTAGCCTGGTTAAAACCAGACCCTGTCCTTCACTTCGCTTCAGACAAGACTTCTTCTGTGTAAATCAAGTATCTACTAGGTGGGTAACTTGGCATAAATGCTCTACAGCGACACTAGTGGCTGGATGACCTAATCACTCTCCCGGCGAAGCAAGCAGTGAGTGAGCAGGGTGACAGTTGGATGTTACGATACTTGCGGATGAATATCGATTTTTTTCTAGGAAAGAAAAAAATCGATATACAGTATATCGCAAAATCAATATTATTACACAGCCCTATGGCCCACTTTGAGTTAGTTGGAGGGGGCTTTTCTGACCATTGGAGGTGATATGTTAAAACTAATAATCAATAATAAATTTCAACATTTGACGTTTTTACATTTTTGGACAAAAAAATAACAGTAAAAACTTTTAGTTTCTAGATGTAAAAACTTTTAGTTTCTAGATGAAAATGAAAACACTGAACTCTGCAGGCCTCTGTGGCCTTTTGTGCAAAAATAAATTAAGCATCCCACTTTGAAGTACCGTAATAAAGCAATAACTAGTAGTGTTGTTCAAAACATTTGCAGAAATTTGATAAAACAAAAGCCAAAAATGCATTTTTTTGTTGTGGATATAAAAATCAGAACAATTAAATTTCCCGTTGGCAGACCCCTGATCTAAATAAATCCCTCCTTCTTATGATAAAGAAACTTAGCCTGGTGTCAGTCCTACCTGGGTGGAATTCGAACCTTGTTGTCCAGTTGTCTGAGGCTTCTGGCGTGTCTGGAGACCTGGATCTCCTCCTCCCAGGACTCAGGCTCCTGTTTCTTGTAAGCCGATGGTGCGTTGAGTACTGCGTCACAAGCAATGGTTACCTGAACATTGAATGAGACAGAAGCTGAACGAGTAAATGTGATGTAGGCGCGCTAAAATCAGTTTTGGTCAACAACAGTGCCAAAATTTCATTTTCTTTGACGAAGATGAAACTCAGTACAAACAGAAGCATTTGTGGAACATTTGAGCAAGAGAACATCCAGTTGTATTGCATTTTGTGACTGAAGCACCATATAAAAGGTGGGGTTGCAAAAATAAAAGCACACACACAGTAAGAGAGTAACAATGAGAGTAACAAACAATGCGAAACACTTAAATGCGGATTTAATCAAGCAATTTAGGCTAAAGTTGCAAATAAAATAAAGAGCCAGTGATTCAGTTCTGTAGGCAGAGTCCAAAACCAAACTAAAGTACAAATCAGAGTTAAACAATATTTTCCCCATCGATAACAGACTTTTAATAACCCCTCCGACCAAAAAAATAAAAACTGAAAGCTGTTGTTCATTTTACAGACTGAAAAACAGGGATTACAACCAGAACTTCATTCAATTCACAACCAGAGAACAACCACAAACAGACCACCACTGATACACATTTGCAATAACTCAGTTTCCAGATACCAGAGTTTTTCCCCCAACAAGTTTTATGGCCTCATATTCACACAAGAGAGGATATTTCCATTTAGTGTGATGAATATGTCACAAGTGGAATGAAATCTATCAAAATAGACTATCTTTGGTGCACTGAGTCATCGTCACAATCTTCAACCCTGTATTCAAAGCATAATGTGTACGGTACATTAGTACCACTACACATATTACTGTGCATATTTACAAATACAAAGACAGAAAAAACTCTTATGTGTAAGAGATATGAATTGTTCTGCTGCAGTCAGTTTTGCATATTTTCTCTGATCATTCAAGCCATCTTAGATTTCCTCTAGTTAGTTAGGAAGAACTTTGCTTTGCAACAAATTGTCATTCACCAGGTGTTGTTCTAGCAATGCACAACTCTTTAACACAAAACATTATGTTTTCAATATTTCTTTAGCATATATAAAGTACAAAAACACTCAAGTCAAAGCCAAGTTTTAGAAAATAACACAAATTAAAGAGTCCCTTTGGAACTCCATGCAAGATGCAAAGCAAAGAAAACCAACAAAAGAAATAAAAAACACCAATATGTACACCTTGTGGTTCCCCTTAATGTTAGGTGTTGCAGAAAAAAATAATGTAAGAAACATTTCAGATTGAATGTAAAAAATAAAACTCAGAATAAATCTTACACATTTAAATCTGGGCAAAATAGCAGCTTTTCTAAAGAAATTACTTAAGTTTGGTGCAGAACGGAGAATCAGTGTCTTACCTGCAGTAGACAGCCATCATCTCATTCTCAGTTTGACAGATAAATAATTCTCATAAGACATTTAAACAAACATCGTCTCAGAACAGGGACACACAAATTCAACTTACTAACCAGAGCAGGCAACTCCTCGATATTTGGTAAAGGAATCTCGAAGTGGTCTGGAAAAATGACGAGCTTGGCCTCATCTTCGTATTCGTAGTCGTCTCCATTAAAATCACGGTTCAACTCTAAATCTTTAAAAGAGAAAGCAAACATTAGCAGCACCAAGTCATTTACAACTAATAAAAACACAGGTAATAGAACAAAATGTCAAGGTTTATTCTTGATTATTTTTATTTTCTAAATATGAATGGGTGGTTCCTCAACCAATATCTTAATAGTCACAGAATGCAGTTAGAGTATCACAAATTACCTAAAAGTCATATTGTACAACTCCAGGAGTGTTACTTTTTGTTCTTTTTAATTAATCTGCAACTTAATTTACTGAAGCTTGTTTGATTTATCAACAATATTGTCTAGAGGAATAAATAACAGATGGAAATTGCAACCAAAAAAAAGAATTCTTCTGTTTTCCATCTGTTGAATATTCCACAGAACACCATTAAACAATGGAACAGGACTTCTTCAGTCTAAATATTAAAGGAAAACACTTATTGTTTAACTTTTTTTTTTTCCCTCAACACATTTTCTTGGGTTTTGATTTAGTGATTTAATGACCAAGCATTTCAGCAGAAATGACCTATGGTAATTAATTCCTAGAAAGCTTTCTAGGAATTAATTAGGTCATTTCTGGAGCATACATCTAAGAAATCACTGCACTTTTAGAGCTGTCAGTTTCCAGCTGCAGAATAATTTTGTACAATGACTCATGAAAAACAGGGTCACAAGTTATTTCTGACTGTGCTATTATGGTCACCAATTTAATGGTAACACATTAGCGAGTGTTGACTGGTTTGACTGGATCACTGAACTGGTATGAGTATGACGTTTGATACAGACCACGTCAGTGGTTTTAAAGGGAAAGGCGCAAGAATCGTCCTAGAAAACTGACCAAAGAACCTGTACAAAAGTGAGAATAGAGGAATAAGAATGTACAAGAAAAATATACAAATCAACTGTGCAGAGAATGAGTGGAAGGAATTCCTCCAGCAGAGAGGAAGGAGGGCGAGACACCTGGGCCTCGGCGAGCTGCGTCATTGCCTCAATCGAAGAGTGGCGGCCTCGACAGGACGCTGACAGGTGGTGGCAGCTGAGAGGACAGCAGCGACTGACGGGAGGCGACCCCAACTATGAACCAGCCAGACCCTACCCAACCAGAGGAGGGGGAGGGCCAGGCTTTGATTTAGAACGGTTACCAACCACATTTATAAATAAGTGGGCTCAATTTAGAGAACGGGGCTGGAAGAAAGGGCTCATCACTAGAAATATCTTACACTTTGGGTAAAGGCTGGCTAGAGCGGCAGCTGGTAGGCAACAAACAACAACACAGTCAAAACGGAAGAGCCTGTTTGAACATACTGTAAATGTCTGTTTCCAATGATCAAACAAACTTTAAAGACCGTGTAAAGTGAATTTCAATATTTTCTTAAATAAACATTATAAATGTCATAATTGTAATGTTGTAAATGAGTAAAAAGTCTCAAAAATTGTAGCTCAATTAATTTTGGAGTTATAGATGAAACTGTGTATAAAGATATGTCTTTTTCAGGATTTTTTAGGCGTGGTTTAAACGGGACCGCGTTTCGTCACGCGGTCCTCATTAGTATAGCCCCACCCCCTGCAGCTCCAGCCGTATAAATTCGCCTCGGTGGAGCCGTTCACTCGCGAATCGCAGATAGCATCAGATAGCAATAGCATAGATATTTTGTTCATTGTTAGCTAGCTAATCAATTATGCCTCGTTCGTGCATCTTCCCTGGATGTCGCAATGGTCAGGGCACCCGTACAAATAATAACATGTTTTTATACCGCGTGGTTTTATACCGAGTATCTGTAGTGCCTGGATAGGTCAATGGATAAAGCGCTTGCCTTCCGTCCCAAACTCCACGGGTTCAATTCCCGCATGGTACAACTCTTTTTTTTTTTTTATTCATTCCAGATTAAAAACACACAAGAAAACTATTTACAAAAACAGCGTAACTCTTGGAAAAAGTAACTGCTGTTACAGAATTCAGATAAAAACAGAGCAGGTTTACTGGCTCTGCTGTCTGCCTCTCCACTGTGGGACACGAGCAGGACACGAGCGCAGCTGCGCTGAAACCACGCCCACGCACTGACACGCCCCCAGCGTTCCAGGGCAAGGCAAAATCATGTTTTTTCATGATTTTTGAGACTTAATTTTATAAGGTAAACAATGTTTTTAATCAGTCAGATTTATATGGGTGATTAATAACACATATTTATGCCATGTGACAAACTAAAAACACACATTTAATTTCACTTTACACGGTCTTTAAATTACCAAAACAGTAAACGCTGTAAGAGCTGCTTTTAAATAAAGATCTTCACTTTGTTTCCAGCCATGAATAAAAGATACAGAAGTTCAAGTGTTGATTTATTAGTGAGTGATTTCCTGACACCAACTACTGGGTAGAGATGGGTGAATGTTTAGGAACCCGCAAGATTCTCTTGATGCTGTTTGTACTTCTGCCTTGGTATGCTGGTGAAGATTCTCAGTTGTCCAGGACATGATAAAATAAAATAAAAAGTGTTCAATACAAGATCAACTGGACTTTATTTGTTACAGAAGACGTTTCGACCTCTATCCAGAGGGCTTTATAAATTCTATGAACAATCTGTTTGCGTGTGGAGTTATAACAGTCTTAGGAGACACGCACCAACCTATGTAAATTGCAAGCTGAGGTAACACATACATGTAAATTGACAAATCACACCTTAACAGTAGGGGTTTCTTGAGGTCTCTGACAGAAGACACACAACTGTATGTAAATTGACAAATCACACCTCACAACCCAACAGCAGAGGCTTCTGTTCTTCCGGCTCCTTTACTTCCGGCACTTGGCAAAGCAGGTCGCTTCTCTCTTTGCTCCTCTCCTCCCTAAAGTTTTCCTCCTCCCTGCTTTTGCATTTTTTCTCATCTGTAACTCTTCAGTGCTCACTCGAACCAATTTGAAATGGATTTAATTGCGTGGGCTGTTTCCTCTATTGATACATTTTTTTCCACAAAGCGCACCGGACCAGGAGAGCCGGCTTGCCCCCTCGACACGCATGCGGTGGGCTACATTATGGACTCGTGGGGCGACTGGAAGTTAATGTGCCTGACTGTTCTTTCTGTCGAAGACGTGGAAGATTTGTAGATTATTGGAATATTGGTGGCAGCTGCTCTGCTTTTTGGCATTTGCGGAGGTTTCTGCTACTGGAAGCTGAGGAAGGCTGCCGCGGCGATCAACGCGCTGGCGAAACTTCCTGCTCAACAAGATTCTTTGATCCGGGCTATGACCTCAACGACCCAGCTGTTGTACGAGCTGAACCGCACGATGGGAGCAGTGGTGGACAGCCGCGGACCTGCGGTGCGTTTTGGGACTCGTTTACAGCCGTCCGGCCTCCATCAGGGCACAGATGGGGATTTGTAGCTCGGAACCTCACATGATTCGGCGATTTGGACCCAGACAGCACCTGGACTTCAAGGCTGCAGTCAAAGTACACTGTAGCCTGGCCTGAAAATAAATAAAGTAACTTATCTAATCGGGACTCTGAGCAACCTTGGAAAGAGGCTGACTGAAAACTAGTCGAAAGCTGTTGAGAACTCGCTGCCCACCCCCCTCCCCCCAGAGGTCTCTGTGTGCATTCAGATGGAGCCGAGGCCATCTACAGACTGTGCTTATCTGAAATGATTACTCACGGACAATCTCCCTGCTTGCCATCTAATGCAACATGTCTTGTCTTTATCCGTGCTGAAGCTGGTAGAGTTTTTTCGACTTTATCATAAAGTGTCCTAAGACAAAATGTGATATTCTTTTTTGAATACCAAGATTATCCGACTGTATGTTCCTTTTTCCATATCTGATTGTTGGTGGCGCGGTTTCCGTGCGTACGTCCCTCTTCGGATGGTGCGCGCGCCAATTGCAAAACTTTGTACCTTGGTGCAAATATGCCAATAAAGAAATATTCTATTCTATTCTATTCTCAAAAAACTTTGCTAGTCTAATTCCCAGACAAGACACCTCTGCTCCCATCCGGTGTAAAACGTCTGGGAATCAGCCCCAAAACTGAGTTATAAGTCTTGGAAAGTTGAAATCTCAGTCCTCCTCCTCTATTAAGCGAGGGCCTTTCTTTCTTGATATAAACAGCTTCCTTCACACCCCTCTCAAACCACCTTTGCTCTCGGTCCAAAATTTGCACATTCTGGTCCTCAATTAAATGAGTGTCCCTTGTCCGTGAGGTGGAGGTGAACAGCTGGGACAAATAAAGTCCAGTTGATCTTGTATTGAACACCTTTTTTTTATTTCTGCCTTGGTACATTTCAGAGGTATATGCTTTGAAGAATTTTAAGTAATACAGGTCACAGTATTCCTAAAAGTTTAGTCATCTGGATTAGGCCTGTCACAGTTAACAATAAATTAATTAATCGCATGATATATGAAAATTATCAACCTCATTTTCATTTATCGACTTTATTGTTTCTTTGTGCCTCTCTCTTTCTACTAAAGACACTAGATGACAAAAGGCTCAACTCTGGTGCTCTTCACTGACCCCTCCCTTTCTCTTTAAAATCTGTTTTAATCGTCCAAAATCGCATTTTGGATCATTAAAAGTAGCTAAACTGACAAGCTAAGCAACAAGCTAAGCTAACAGTCTGACCTCGGGGAAAAAACAACCTACGTCTCGTCGAAGCTCCTAAATTCACGGTCAGTGACTTCGTGTAAAAAGTTGTTTTTCTCTGCAAAAAGAAACTGAGAACTTGTTTACTGATTTTTTTTAATTAAAAGCTTTGTGTGAAAAATACTATGCTAAAGAGATCAAACAACATCGAGCACCCGCCATTTTGAGAACCCAAAAAAAAAAAAAAACAGGAACGAGAAACAGCCCATGTCACGTCAAGGGGCCTCCCTCCCATTTTTATTAAAGACACGCTGCTCGCTCCCTCACTATCCATTCTTTGGTTCAAAGTCTAATACTGCCATCTGGCGATCAAAAAATGGTACTACACTCAAAACAAATTCAAAATTTCTTCTTAAACTTGACAATAATTACCAATTATTGACAAATTTCAAACAATATTATTGTTTATCGCAATAATTTCTGAGACAATCGCTCAGCAAAATTAGTTATTGTGACAGGCCTAATCTGAATTGGACTCTAGTGGTTATGGATGTTTCACCTATTATCCGCTTCTTTCCTTTTACCATTAGTGACTTTGCAGGTCTTTTGTGGCAACTTTGGACAATAAGCTCTTTAATTTAACATGATTAAGAACTAAATGTGACATACCGTTACCTTATGGTACATTATCAGTGTTCAAAACCTAATGTATGAATGCATTATTACAGTTCAAGACTGCTCATTTTTATCAAACCACCATAGTAAGGCTTCTGCTCACTGATAATATGAGTAGGCAATTTTTTGTACCATGCTCAGAGTACTTAAAGTGAGGACACCTTTAAAACTGGCACATTTACCAATTTCCCAGCTCAGTTCTAGCAGCGAAACCAGCAAATACATTCATCTTGACCATATGGCTGATGTAAGCATAACCTTGCTGTGTTTGTGCCAACAGTGTTGGATACCAGATGATTGCTTGTGCATATCTTTTTCTGTGTAATAAATTATAATACCCGACAGATTTAACTGACAAAAGTTTTTGATCAACCTGACAGACTGATTTTGTTTTAAAATCACTGTAAATTTTCCTTTCACTCTTCTTGAATGACAAGTGAGATTTCCATAGCACAATCTCTTGAGTGTTGCATACTTTTAGTTAAAATAAGGCATCAAAAACAATGCAACGTTGCTTTAAATTATGATAATGTAAGTGTACCTGCTCTGTCACATGAGTTTCGAAGAAGGATGCATGTTATAAAGTTAATATATCACTTTTTTCCCGTGTTTAATAAAATATGTATTGATATCTATGTTCACTACTACCAGCTACCTCAGAAGAGTAATTGGTCGGGGCGTATTCCTTCCAACTCAGCTTGTTTTTGTATTTTTTGTTTTTTGTTTGTTTTGATATTAACAATTTCTTATCATACCAGTAAGTTACACACTTTTATTTAATTTGGAATGAAATTAACTACAAAAACCATCTAAAGTAATTGTTTCATACTAACACACTTGAAAATTCGACAGTCATTCTTTAATTTTGCCCAACGAGAAAAACTCTTGATTTTCTCCTCCTCAATGAACATACACACAACAAAAGCTGCACCGTTTTACCAGTTCTAACATACAGTACCTACACAGATCAATATTGTGCTTTAGTTGTAATTAATTTACCTTTTTCCATTTCATTTTAAAAAAAAATGCAAATGCGAGCAACAGTGACAGATTATTTTAATGAGGCTGTGTCTGTCGCATTTACCTCAGTTTCACACTCCTCTCCTGAATGTGGTGATAATGAGCTGACATACTGCTTTGTTAACTGTAAAACTGTTCAAATGAGGTTTGAGCGACTGAATAATGACTTAATAATATCT